>JAWQUT010000013.1:1911874-1924675 GCA_033807755.1 Ellobium chinense | reverse complement strand
CCCCCGCCCATGATGGCGAGACGGTAGACTCGATTCCGACCGCAGATCGGTCAAGCAAGACCCTTCGGCCATCAGCGAGGACCTAGATACGTTGCCCCGAGGGCCGATTGGCCTGTATCTGTGGCATAGAGCCCCTCAACATTTTGCTGATCACGTCCGGTAACACCAAACAGGAGCGCTGATCGTTTCCAGTTGCTACCTCGTGGAGGTATGTGAGAAGATCTTTGGCCAGGCTTTGCCATCAGCCAGGCCTCCCGGCTCGGACACTGGTCCAGGTCGTAGTCTTCCTCATCCCGCAGATACCGCGCTTTTGGGAGATTCGGACTAGCGGCCGCAAAGCGTCGTCGCCGTAGCAACTCTTCTGTGCCGCCAGTTTACTCCCTCTGTTTCTGTTTGATCACTTGTGCCGACAGATGACTATCTTATTGTCTCCTCATCTGTACCACCAATTTACTCTCTAATTTTGGCCCCTTAACTGCACCGCCAATAACCCCTTTTTTTTTGTCTCCCTAGCTGTGCCGCCAGTTTAATCTCTTGTCTTCTTACATATTGTGCTGTCAATTTATTACTTTTTATTTTCCTTCTCAGCTGTGCCCGTTTACTCTCTGTTTTTGATTCCGCACCTGTGTTGTCATTTTACTCTATCTTTTTGTCTCCCCAGCTGTGCCGCCCATAAAACGTGAATCAACGTCTTCATCAGAAAATGAACCCACCACCCTGAAACGTCGGAGAAATGAATCCCTCAGCCAGTCCGACGCCGGTGAGGATTCCTCGGACCATGCACCTCCTCCAGCCAAACTTGGCCGGCCTGGACAAGTGTTCAAATGCAAACATTGTTCGTATAAAGCAGACAAGCTCAGCAGCCTGAACCGTCACATGCGCATGCACACTCAGGACAAGTCAGCAGCGGCACCTGGCCCAGCTGCAATGGAGGAAGCAGCAACAAGCAGCAACAGCAGTGAGGAAAACCAGCAGACCACAATAGCCAAGTCCCCGCTTTCTGACACTTTTTGTAAAGAGTGCAGGATTCAGTTTTCCAGCGTGCATACCTACAAATGCCACAAGGAACATTACTGTGCCCAGAGAAGGAAGAGGGCGTTGGCTGATCCATCAGCCTTTGCTGCCATGTTTCATTCCCCATTTTCATTCCATGACGCCACGAAAGTCGGAGTTCCCTCTGCCCTGCAGATGGCAGCGCTTAATCAGGGGGGATTAATTCTGCCTGGAGGCCCAGGGGAGCTCACCGTTCCAGGCACTGCTGCTGTCATACTCTCTGCCCCTGTTTTAACAGCCAAAGGCATGGCCAACATTGGCATCACTGTGCCCACAATGATTATGCAACCAATGCTGGCAGGACGGGATGGGATACCAACGACCCTGACCAGCCCTAGAACGACACAGACATCACCTGACAGAAAACATCCTGTCCATCCTGCACTGCCCACTTCCTCATCTCAGCTGTCTCCTAACACTCCACCCACATCCCTTGGCCATTTTCTAAGTCCACCTTTATTGCCCGGCACCGACTATACGCGGGCCTTGGAGGAACTCCACAAGTCTAAGGAATTCACTGCCACCAAGACAAACTCCACAGAGGAGGATCACCCACTTGATCTGACCGTTGCCAAGAAAGAAATCAAATCTGAGCCTGTAAGTAGCCCAGGAACCCCAGCAGAACCCTCATCATTTCTACAACCTGACAAAGATGGCGCACTTGATGCCAGGCGGATCATTCGTACATATTCACAATCATCATCCTCTTCAGACTCGCAAATGCAGTCTAGAGATCTGCCACTTGACGCTAAATCTCATAAAGATCTGAGAGACGATGCGCAATCTCCGCAAAGTTCCGCAGACCAAAGCACCGCTAGAAACGAGTCACTTGAAATCAAACGAGAGCCTTCTGTAGCCTCAACTCCACAGCTGTTATTGAGATCTGATCACCTATCTTCAAATATAATGTCCAGCCACCTACTACCATCCCTATCAGTTCCCTCGGCAGCGTTCCTCCCCATGCCTTTGGCAATCTCTCCACCCACCAAGCACCCTATGTCTCTCTCCCCCACAGGGTCCCCAAATGGAATCAGCAAGTGCTCAGATTGTAACATAGTATTCTATAAGCATGATAACTATCTCATACATAAAAAGCATTACTGCTCTGGTAAAAGGCGTTTAAGCCTCCCGCAGACAGCTCCAGCCTCTGACAATGTTCTTCCATCTATCGAGGTGAACACAGCAAGTCCGGCAGATCATCAAGAACAGCCAACGTCTGCACCACGAGTATCACCAAAACAAGAAAAGGAATCCACTGAACTTGATACATCTGTGAATAGGAAGCCAACTGGTTCAGCTGTCTCCCCTCCCAAAACTTCTGGCGAGGTCAAGTACAAATTCTATTGTGTTCCGTGCAGAATCAAATTTAGCAATGCCAGCATACTAGAGGCTCACAAGGAATACTACTGTCCGGCTGGGAAGGATAGCGAACAGTCTGTCATTCTCCAGACAACCTCAGATTCTGGCCGGGTCTCATCTCCAAGAGATGACCAGGATCGCATCTCACCTGAGTCATCCCAAGATGAGTTCACATGCACCAGATGCAGCAGCATCTTCACTTCTGCCCGCCTTCTGCGACTGCATGTATGTGATGGCGGGTTTCCATGCCCTCACTGTGAACACGTGTCCATCACAGAAAACAGACTGGCTGAGCATCTCAAAGTGCACGCCCCGACTCGGGCCTACAGGTGCACAATCTGCGGCTACCGAGGAAACACGGTCAGAGGCATGCGTATGCACGGAAAGAGTCATATTGACGAAGGTCTGGACTTCACAGACGAGAATATGTTGGAATACCATGAGCCAGCTTTGATCCCTGTGGTCCACAGTCCCCATCTAGGCTCCACCACTGACTCCGAACTCCTCAGGCTAAAAAATGAGCCATACAAGCGGCGAAGATCCAGGAAAGCTTATGAAAAATTCGACTTCCCTCTGCCAAAGGTTGATGTTCCCCAGGCGTGTCCTTTGTGTGGTCAGAACTTTGCCAATGCTGAGTCTTTGGCTTCTCATTTCAAAGTGCATGAGATCGCCGCATCTCAGTACATCGCTGGTCTCATGAAATGCATTCACTGTGACTATGTAGGCAAATCTCCTGAGGATTTACGATCTCACTTTGAGGCAAATCATACAAGCAACACCAGAAACAAAAGACCAAAGATGACTTCCCCTAGCAACGATGGACAAGAAAGTCCTTCTGAAGGCGGGGCTAGTCCCGATGCAAGAAGGTTATCACGAAGTCCTGCACGTGGTGATGATGAAGAAACAATCATGGTTGTGGCTGACCCAAATTCACCATTAGATGAACAGGTCTCATACCATCATAATGGCAAAGAATCCCCTGGTCAGAATTACTATGAGAGTTCTCCGGACACCAACTTATGTCAGAGTGTCAGAGTTAAAGATGAACCTCAGGACGAAGACGAACACGATGGAACATCCTCTTCTCAGCTCAGCCATTTCTTGCAGCCTCCAAAACGAAGTCCCGAATCAAATTCAAACAGTGAAGCGGAGTCATCACTAACAAAGACCAGGTATCCACTGTCGTATAGTCCAGCAAGACAAGGAACATCACAATCTCATGGTCTAGATCTTTCAAACCATGGAGATGGTAGTCGTGGCTGTCCTGACCGTAGAGATAGTCTTGCCCCTTCAATGACTACATCCGATGATCTCGAGGATAGTGAACCTGGGGAGATCAAAGTGTTCCGCATCAAATCAGAACCTACAGATGGCCAGAGCAATCTTGGCTCACCTCGAAGTCAAGGACAACCAGTCGACAGGGAAAATGGAGATATAGATGGGGTAGCTGGGCGTGAGCACCCTGTGTATTCTATGTCAGCACAAGGCAAGACAGATGAATCATATAGGAGTTCATCTTTACAAGACAGCAAAAGCCAGGAGCGTAATTCAGAGAAACCTAGGGATAGGTCTGACACAGAAACAAGCAGCCCTGCTCTTCGTTCCATGCCAGCTCTGACTCCTAATTCCAAACTAACAACTCCAAACTTTCTCCTGAGTTCACCACAACAGCAGACTTCCAGCCCGAGTCCCGAGGTGACCAGCGGTGGCAGCAGATCACGAGTCTCATCACCGCCATCTCTTCCAGTGCGTGGTCCCCAGCTGGAGCCGCCTCTGGACACCAGTGTGGCCACACCAGTCTTCCCATCCCAGCCATTTCCAAACCCAGTCATTCCCTTTCCATTTCCCACTCCTTTGCCATATCTCTTTCTTCCCTCTCCCCAGCCCGGTTCCTCATCTGTGAGCCCTCGCTCACCAGGCTTCAAGGAGGACAGATCAGCTGGGACACGTTATTGTCAAAATTGTGATATTTCATTTTCCAAGCACGCCACTTACCTCGCGCACAAGAAATACTATTGTACTGCACGACCGAGGGGCGAGGCTCAGCCATCAGCTAAAGCTTAACAAATCCTAAATTCTCTTCGTCACTTTATTAACTTATGTTACACTGATCTGAGATCAAGAGACGTCGACATACAGAACGTAAAATATTTTAAGTTGATATTTCTCTATGTGGAAATGTGGAAAGCAATATAAAACATTATAAACTGTGACCCACTGTTTGTAAAGCATTTTTTGTACATATACACACAAACCAACCTAAAGGCTATTCCGAAGGAAAAAGATGGAGCGGAACACGTGGCTTCGCAGATCCTGCTCGCTTTCTATTGGAGATCTTAGCTTTGGAATTACAGCTTCTTTGTTCCTTGCTATTTTTGCAACAGTGTATGCCTGTATGTGGATGATTTCACACGGTGCCATCAGCTTTAAACTACAGACTGGAAGAGTATGGGCCATGGACTATGCTGATACAAGACACGGATGTTGTAAAGCTGCGGTTAAACTTTTTCACTGAGCTGCCCGTATCTTATCATATCTTATGCAGTGTATTAATGAAAACATCTTATCTTATGCAGTGTCTTGGTGAGGAACAAGGGCGCTTCAGCTTTGTCCACAGTCATACTATGCTTTAACTTGTTAATGTTTGTAATTTCATTGGTTGTGAAATAACACATGATTCTGCCTGCTCGTTTATCTGTTCGTGTGGTTGTAATCCTGGATTCCCCCATACATCTCTGTTTATAGTCTTTGTTGAAATTTTTTTTTCAGTAGCTTTAGTAACAACGGTTTTAGCCGAGGCCTCGTTGATAGCCAGATCTGTTTTCCATATATATAAAAAAAAATGACGAAGGGGCAATAACAATTAAGAAACAAAACCATTTTGCCTCTGTTCAAAAAGGTGGTTAAAAGAAACATGATTTTAAATTATCCAAGGCTGTTGTTAACGTGATTCACCGTTTCCTGACATGACCCCAAACAGACACATATTGTGTCGAGTTCTCACGCTTGTCCCCATGCCATTCGTAGTTTTCTTTCCAAAACTTCCATGTGGCCTCGTGCAGATCTAGGCTTATCTACCAGACAATGCCCACACCCATCGCCATTGCCCAGACACTGAATTAGTATTCATCGAAAGCATTTTCCCGACGATACAGTGGACTTCTTTTACAATGGCTTTGAATACAACAGAACTTCGCTTAAAACTGCGCGATTTAAAATTGCTCTTCTTTCTCCGTAATTCACATTCAAGTGAGGTAACTAACATTCTTTCCATACTGTGAAACCATCTTCATTTTTGTTAACCGCTTGTAAAACTAACCTCGCTTTTAACGAGACCTTGTCAGGACGGAACAGTTTGTAGTCTCGATAATTCCTTTTATCCAAGGTCCACTTGACTAGTTTCTATGTCCTAAGTCAAGCAGATGAAACGTGCTCACAACCTCCCTGTTTGTCAAGATTTCAGACTGATGCCTGATCTTTATTCAGTCAAATAATTTTTGGGCTTTTGGAAATCTTGGAACAGGGCTGTCGCTCTTGGGGACTATAGAAATAACTGTCACTTAAAAGCAACCAGCCCGTTTAGTAGGATCTTGAGAACCTGAATTTCAAATTTCAGGGGAAAATGACCAGGAACCAGGACAATACAATGATCATGGGGGGCTATGTTCTACAACTTCATCGCTCAAAGCGAGCGTCTGTTTTTCCAGAGGAGAGAGCTAAAACTTAGTCTATATCCCGCAGATTTCGCAACACCATGCGGAGCTACCTCTTAGGCCCTAAAGCGTATGCTTGCTAATCTCACCGTCTTTGACCAAAAGAAAAAAGCCCTGGCCTTGAGATAGTCAAAAGTACATCATCTGTGGTCTGAGCTGTGTTTCAGAGTTTACGAATGTGGCTCCTCACCTTGTTGCAAAATCCGCAAGAAATCGTATGTTAAATCCATTTTCTCTGGAAAAGTGAAAGCGCGCACTGAACGTTAAAGTTGGGAAATATAGCCCTGGTTTCCAGGCACATAAGATTCAATGTTGTGAGATTTGCTGCATTTAGTATAGGAACCCTCGTCAAACCAACGGACGTAAAATGTCTTGAAAATGCATTCTTGGTAAAAATTTCTGATATGGTCTTTGCATATTACGGCAATCCTTTTTTGATTACACACGCAAAATATTTAGCCTATATTATTATTAACTTCCACAAACTGCCAGTTCAGCCCTAATTTTCGTTGGCCATTTTCATGACAGATGATCCAGGTGAGCGTGTAAGTCAGACAACAAAAATTGGGTTTTCATGACAGGGGGAGGGGGGATACAGGCAAACTTTTGTGTTTTTTTTTGTTTTATGTGCCATAGTTTGAACCTGCCCTTTGTAAACTCAGCTTGGACTTAAGACTATGTCAACAGAACGCGGGTTAGCTCATTTGCACGTCTTCTCTCTTTGCAACCTCCGGCCCCGTATAATGCTGCTGTACTGGTCAAGGAAGCTACAGTTGTGCCCATTTGGTTCCTGGCAAGGAGAAGAATTACATGTAAAATATACGTGTATCCCTTTAAACAGCAAATCCAACCCAGTTAACCAGCAATAGTTTGTGCATGTGTAACATTTTTGACTTTGGACGAGGCTTTTTCAAGAAAAAGAAACCGTTTTTCTTCTACTGCGGATCTTGGACATTTTCCTAAAATGACATCAAATGTATTACCAATGGGGAATAGGTAGGGGTAGGGGAAGGTATTCAGTCCACATGAAGCAATGTATGCTATAAAACTTGTTGCCTTTACATGGTTCTCAGCTGTGTTGCTTTAAGCTGATTGAAATTTAGGATTTGAATCTCTAGTCTCTAATATTACTAATGGAGAATTGCCACGGTACCACAAGAGCATAACCGACATGTCCATTCTCATTACATTATCTGCATTGGCGTTCCTTAAGTATAGGCACTGGAGTAGATATTTGCTTCACAGTTTAATAATTCCACATTATCTTTTAGAAAATTTGAAGCCGCGTACATTTTCCTTCCGCCTGGTGACTTCTATAAAAACACTGCTGGATTGTTGGGATTTTCACCGTCTGTTACGCGGATATCACTCATGCAGCGTGACGTCATAACGTGAGAAAAGCTAGCAGACGATTAGCACAAATGCATGCTTACACTGTCTGGACCAGTCGTCTATTAGCCTTTCTCGCTTTTTGACGTCACACAGCATCAGTAATGGCGACGCGCGCAGGGTAAAAATCCCCACTTTCCTAGATCATCTTAAGTGTTGACGTGATAACTGCTTCCTTACTTACCCATCTATCCTGATATCACTCCAACCCCAAACACATATCCCTTCAACCCCACCCCCCCCTTACACGCACACATAGGCACACCATAGGTATGCCTTGGGAAAATATCAATGTTTTTACTGTTATATCTAGAACACGCTGAACTCTTTTTTAGTCGCAATTTCCAACGTGTAGCAATTAACATAATACAGCATTAACAAAATCACTGCTTAACACAATCTCCTGCCTGGCACATATCCCAATCGACAGGTCCCAGTGGCTTTGTTTCTTATAGAAAGCGCCCCGGGAAAAAACGGAACTTCTGATGATAATCCTTCAAGAACTTGGTCCAGAGGGTAGATGTGTGATCAGAATTCCACTGTAGTTTGTTTCTTATATAACAGTCACCAGATATCACAACTTTAATCATAGCCTTATCCATGCTCTCGTGGAGCTCTGTAAGGAGGTGATGACCATACAGTTGTATCTCATTAATCCGAACTTTGTGACTCCTATATAATTCGTCGGATTATAGAATTTTTTTGGACTGTCTAGTCAAGGCATTTACAAAGGAGGGAAAGTGAAAAGTGAGAACTGTATCTGACAGTTTAGAGATAATATTTGAAAAATTAAGATCCGATTATGCTGTGAATGAATGAATGAATGAATGAATGAATGAATGATGAATGAATGAATGAATGAATGAATGAATGAATGAATGAATGAATGAATGAATGAAAGAGCTATAGAAGGACCTTGGGCAAAGAAGAAAAAAAGAAACAAAGCGGGGAGAGAGGGATGGGCAGTGGGAGTGGGAATCAGATCTATTCTATTAGGCTTTAAAAGATTAAAGTTGCAAAGCGATGCTTTGATTACCTTTTGAATTTCTTTATTCCAGCAGATTACTTACGTAAATTATCTTGTGCTTTTGGCCTCTTGTGTTTTAGTGCTTTCAGGTGGGAACGACGGCGTAATGGGAATCAGTGCTGACCAACCCATGCCATAAAGTAAATTATCAGTGGCCATAATGGTGCATAAACTATACACGTACTGCGTTAAGCAGGTTAACACTACTGATGTTTTGGGTGTTTCCCGTGATTACGTTCGCTAACGTACGGATTATGCATAAGGTCACAGGTGGTGTCACTGGTAGGACAGGGATTTGCATAGCCTGTTACATCACACTTGTCAGATTGGGAATGGAAATAAAAACGACACGGATATGTAATAAACAGCAGTTCCCTTGATTTTCGTTCAGATTACCCAAGCGTTATACAATATAAAAGATGTACAGGTGGATTCTGAGGCACTAATTTTCGGAATACCGATGACATTTAATATAAAATAGCGGAAAAAGCGTTCCTGTACGATGAGTTTGATTGGGCGAGATTTCAGGTTCCCTGGAGTCTGGATTAACGGCACACAACTGTAGATAATTGAGGGCTTGCACATTAACGCGGGGATCTCTGACCATTGTAAGAATTACATTAACTCTGCATGTTGAAAGTTACTAAGGGTGCATTGAGCACCGAAAGACTAATGTAATTCTTACGATGTTAATAGATCCCATCATCAATGTGCAAGCTCTTAATAGTTGGTTACAGATGTGACACAAAGAAGACAGTCGGGCATCCACGCACTAAGGTGGCCTATGTAACAAGTTGGTGTGTGCATGAGGATCTTTTAATCTTTTTTTCTATGCCAACAACAACCAACTGACCATCTTAAGTTGCTCTGTGTTGGGATGGCCCAGAACTATAAACAGTTAGGCATTTGAGACCAACTAAACGAACGTGTTTATGCCTTGTATAGACTTAGTTGTAATGTCTATTTATTCCTTGTCTATGAACTGAAATCTGATGTATATGTAGGCTATGTGTCATGTTGTATCTCGTGTGAATTGAGAACGGATTCTTTGTATTGAATTTCTAGTCTAGATGAGTTAAAACTGTCAACATGGCTTTATACAACTGTTATCCTGTTCGTAAAGTTAAGTAAATTACATATTTAGGATTTTTAAAAAGTAATCATGTATTTCCCTGTACTAGAAACATCCCCAGTTTTCCTTCTGTCTTCCCGTATGTTGACTCTCTCCTCTCTCTCCCGTCCCTCCGGCTGACAAACTCAGTAAAAAAGTCTCCAAGGTAACACAGGAAAAAGAAAAAGACTTTGTATATTGGGGCTAAACATATTCCCTGAGAATGTCTTGCTAAAAAAATGACACCCACCTTGTTTTAGACTTTCTTATACAAGATCTGTCTGAAAATTTTGTGATTGATAAACAAAAAGAAAAACTGAGTCAAATGTAATATGCTGAAGAGAAATTCCTTCAGTTGAAATCTCTGTTTAAGTGAACACATCTATATTTTGTTCCCATTCTGTTCCTTCTTTGCCCCAAGTAATAATTAAAACGAACATCTCTTCAAATGAGCAGAAATCTCTGGCCTTCTGAGGTTCAAATTTAGCGAATTCAAATGTAAATGAATTAAATCCAGACATAACCCTGACTTTCTACCTTTGTGACTTTATTGGCCATGTGACCCTATTTTACCAGGTAACTTTCACAACTGGGGTAACGCCTATTCAAGAGAAAAAAATATAGCCAGGTATTTATCTTTCCAGCTGACTTTTCTGCTCCGAGCTTGCGGATGTTGGATGTGATGGCATTTTGTAGATACAGGTCTACCCTATACTTGTGTACATGCGTACTAATGGGTGTGTGTACACCCCCGAACCTCTGTGTACATACTAATGAATGTGATGGAATGTTGTGAAATAAAAGAAGAGACAATTATAAGAACGACACGGCTTTCACTTAGTCTATTTTCGACATGTTTCGCAGGTGTTTGTCATTCGTTATCCGTATTGGTTTTTCGTCAGTGTTTTCGTTTTGTACCGGCGTGCATTCATCATGTTTGCAATATACTAAGTTTCAGTCTCGTTTGTTGATAAATAGCAGCTTTCTGTAGTGGTTCACTCAAATTTGAATTCAGAGTTAACATGTGACCCCTACGTGAAAATGTCTTGAAAAGTTTTGAATTATTATTTGAAAGACTGTTCTAGGTTTTCTCACACTCTCTCCTCTCATTTCCCCATCCCTCACCCTCCCACCAAACCGTACTCTCGTGTCAACTGGTTTAGCGACTGTAACGTAAGAGCTTTTATAGTATTAACGATATACAAAATACGAGAGGAAACATTACCAATCTGCTAGTATAGATAAAAAACTTTCATACCATTCTTTTATAAATAAATAAATAAATAAANATATATATATATATATATATATATATATATATATATATATATATATATAAAGTTCATGTTCAGCGGCGTCGCAACAAAAATGTTGTTGCTGTGATAAATTCTTTAGTAGACATTAGATATAAGCGTGCGACCATTTGAATACACTGATTGAGGCAACAAGCACTGGATTATTAGCATTTAGAAAGGGTTTCACAATCACGAAAGAATATCAGGAAAAACAATAATACGTGTATAAAATTGCACGCAAATACATTTTGAGATTCAGATGAGAAAATCTAGTAAAACAAGGTTACAAAATATGTCGGATGGGCATGGAAACTTTAATTTTAAAGTTTAAAAGACTTCACATACTCTAATTTATTAATGCCGTTGAAATTTTACACACTTCTGTGGATGGATATTGTGCGTAAATGCTGCAGATTTCATCGATGTTGGTTCTAATTGTTATGTCACAAGTCAAAAAGTAAAATCAAGTGTATGTTAATAGCATGCCGGGTATGCAGCCTAAAATACTTGCCCCGGCACAATCATTATATATATATGTGTGTGTGTGTGTGTGTGTGTGTGTGTGTGTGTGTGTGTGTGTGTGTGTGTTTTCTCGCTGTGACAAATGTATAATAAACACCTAGATCACATAAACGAAAATTGCAGCGATTATATCTGTCTGTTAAATGTTCTTAAAGGGACAGGGTTAGATATTTGCTTCACACCCTAAAATATCCACATTTTTTTTTAAACTGCAAAAACATCGTACACCTTTCTTCCACCTGACCAGTTTTGAGAAAGTATCATACGCGTGCTGCAAGACATCATTAAGCGAGAAAGGCTTGCAGACGAGTGGTGTAGATGCATGAGCAAACCGCCTGGGCCAATCGTTTGTGAACCTATCTTGCCTGTTGACGACACACCGTAGGAGTAATGGCGGAGCTTAGCGTGAAAATCTCGAGATTCTTGCGATAGTTTCTCAGAAACTCTAGAGCGAAAGGAAACGTGTACGCGGTTTAAATTTCATGAAATAAATAATTTGGACCTAGGCTGTGTAGCAAATAACTAACCTTGTCCCCTTAAAGTCAGTAGATTTTGAATTAGGTTTTTTTTTCTCCTTCTCTTTTTGGCCTTCTGGTATAGAGTTCTTACTGTGCACAGTCCAATAGCTCTTACTTCATGCGAGTCGGTAAACTATATATTTACACAAGTTCTGTAAGAAAGAGCATGAATTTAGTAGACGGATGATAATATCGTAACAGATGTCAAATACTGCAAGTTGGCAAAAACTTCAGATAAAAAGTGAAGGGAGCTTGAAATTATCACCCTCCTCCCCATCTAAAAAAAGAAAGGTCACAATACACGAGCGCCCCCCCCCCCCCCCNCCCCCCCCCCTCCACACACACACACAACGTCTACGCAGGCGCACACACACATACACACATACACATATAGCACACTCACCTACCCTCCTCCACCCCATACATACATAAATACATACAACATACATACATACATACATACATAGACCTACTTCTTTGACTCTCTCGAAGGTTGTAACAAAAATTACCCACGTGAGTAGCATTCTGTATACTTTAACAAGCGCTTATAAACCTAATAAGTATTTGTTTCTTTCATCATCCAAAGTCATACACAAACACAAAACACACACACGCACACACACACATACACGTACACACACAGGCACACAAACACACACACGCATACATATATGCATGCACACATACACACACTCGCCTACTCACTCACCCACCCACGCACATCCAACACCTCACGCACACGAACAGAGACATACACCCATCCAGCACCCCACACACACAGACATGCACGCTCATCAACCCACACACACCCACA
>JAWQUT010000013.1:1886554-1901570 GCA_033807755.1 Ellobium chinense | reverse complement strand
GGGGGGGGGGGGAGGGGGGTGTGATTTGGGTGCGGGGATGAATTTTGGAAAGTGGCATAAAGAATGACTGAAGAGGGGGAAGGGGCGCGATTTTGCCTTCTCTCCTTTTCATCCCTTTTCAAACAGCGACACGGTCCTGATTGATGTAAGCTGCGTTTGTTTGCTGAGAAGGGGACGCTTGCGGTGATTTGCTGATCAAACAGAACCCACCAGATTTAACGCGAGGGGGAAATTAAGGCTGGCGAGTGTGGTTGATTGGGGGAGGAGGAGACTCGAGGAAGGAGGGAGTCAAGGCGTTAGCATGTGGAAATGCAAGAAAAGAAAAAAAATAAGAGATCTCTGGATGCATAAATGAAAGGATGGAACACAGATCGGNGGGTGGGGGCGGATCAGAGTTAAGATAGGTCCAGGCAAAGAAGGAAGGCACCAGCCCGCGACCATGAGTCCTGGCTTCAAGAACAAAGGAAGGCCGGCAAAACTGTATGTAAATAGACGACATCTTTTCTTAGCGTCAGCACAGTAACCCCTTGCCACCCTCTTACGCGCTGGGGCTAAGAGAGTTTTTAAACCTAACCAAACCCGCGATGCAAACAAGGCTGAGAGATCTTGTGGATTTCATCGGTTGGAATGACAGTTTTTTTAGACAAGCTGAGGTATGAAATCACTTTCATCCACATATCAATGTCAGTGTGATCGAGAAAGTTTTTGTTTTTTTAAAATTTTGCTTTTGTGGCTTTTTGCTTTGGAATGGAGGAAGGTGTGTATTCAGAGTTATGAACATTACATGGTTATCTTTTTTTGTCATTGTTAGAGGGAGGGGAGACGAGAGGCCGAACCGGATTTGCGTCCACAGCATACGACCTTACAATCTTCAGGGGCCTGGCAAAATTTCAGGTTTAAAAAAGAAAAAAAAATGATTACTTTTCTTGTGAGGTCTGCAAATGATTCGTATTTTTCACTTTAAATACCTTGCTTTAAAATATTTGAAAGTCAGTGTTTTCATTTTTTTATGGTGACCCAAGGTCCTGATTTGGTACACATGTTTGTGAGATCTTCTGGTGAAACTGTTTTAAAAGGGGCCAACAAACTCTGTATAACGTGGGGTCTTAGCACATCTAAATCCGGAACTGGGTAACAGGCAACGACTTGACTCGCGGTAACGAAATCTGATTCTTCGTTTAAGTTGAACCAGGAACTAAACATGAGAATTATGAACGAGAGGAGGCAGCTATATAGACATTTGCCGAAATACATTTTTTTTTTTACATTTAGATTTAGCTTACAGCAGGTAAGGTTTCTCTAGCGTGAGCCGCTTAATTTCCAAATAAAATGCATGCAAGCGCTTTGGTCTGTGTGAGAACAGGGAGTCCTGGCGGTGCAGTGGAAGGGGATTTCTCTGTAAGAACTCAACAGCACAATGTTGTGACAGTTGCATAGGTGTTGAAAAAGTGGCATATTTCCATTAGAAAATAAATTGGACACGAACATTTTTCAGGTATTGTGTCTATCTTTGTTGAAAATGTGCCATATTTCTACAGAAAATAAATTGGCTATGAACATTATTAGGTAGTGTGTCTATCTTTTGATGATCCTAGACCATAATTACTATGTATACAGTCTTTACTTGCAGCATAACTTTTACAGGCGACAGAATCAATGACGGATTAGCCGTACTGTGTTTGAAATTTTATGATGTAATCTATTATGGTTTATAATAATAATAAAAGTAATCAGCAGAGAGCATTTGTATGTGTAATAAGTAAATACGTGTGATGTGAACATTATTTCTGTGTGTTGATTTCGCGAAATAAGACCATTTGAGAAGTCTGTTTTCTATGGTGAAATATTCTGGTGTTGTATACTTGGATTACCTCTAAGCAGGTCTTTCAACAATTACATGCCCTAAGGATAACTTCACTAGTGTGAATGTTGAGGCGTAGCGTACTTCTGAAAAGGAGAACAGAAAAGTTGAATTTCGTGGCGAAGTACAGTGATGTGAATGATGAAATTCAGTTGTGTGCTGAAAGCAGTAGAAGAATTTGGAACTTCAGATTCCTCACAAACTTGAACTGGAACTCGAACTGCACCGGCCCAGTTCATTATTTCGGGTTTCTGAAGCTCCCGAGATTATGAACTAGTCCCCTGGATTTTGAGTTCGTGAAGTTCTATTATATATATTGAAAAAATATTTTCCTTTCGGAGCCTAACTGATGGCAAGTTTTGTTCACTGCTAAATGAAAGTTTTTTTTTCTTTTGTCGCCCCAGCCAGGAGTGTACAGCTATGAAAAGATATGCAATGTGAAACTCTAGACTCGTCAAACCGGTTTCCTTAGTTTCTGTACAATAGACCTTGCTCCATCTGAAAACGCTCCAGGCCTTGGCAGCATCCCCTCCTCTTCCACCTCCTCCTCGCTACGATGTCGTGTATACGAGCTTGAATTCAACAACCCAGCCGACATTCCTCTCCTGGATTGTGCAATATGAAGGTGTCTCCGCCTTCGTCATCTGCTCATTTGCTCCTTCTTGTGCTACCTCTGCTACTAGGCTGGGCACCCGTCCAGGGGCAGAGTGAGTTCTTCAGAACTAACGCCCAGTCCATAGACGATCTTTACTATGTTCTGGGCCCCAACTTCAAACTGTTCGTGGCGGCGTACTGGAGGTATCTCATCACCACATGCGACATTGTCCAGGAGAGGATGAGCCTTGATGTGGAGAATGGCCGGATAAAACGATGTGAGTTTCTACGACAGGTGATCCCTCTATCTTGAAATGTGTCTGTCTCTCTTACAGCATAACTTGCGTCTGTCTTTCTGTCTGTTTACCTTGCATCTATTTTTCTGTCAGCTTTAGCTGCATCTGTCCCTCCGTCCTCAAATGCGCCTCTGTCTCACTTTCAGTATAACTTGCAACTATCTCTCGCTCAGCTTGTGTCTAATAATCGTTTGGCCAATAATTGAAAATATATCATCTGTAGTTCTGTATGCTTAACTTCCATCAGATCTTTCTGCTACTTTAACTCACATCTTTCCGAATCTATTTTTGTGTCAGCTTTAGTTGCATCTGTCCCTCCGTCCTCAAATGCGCCTCTGTCTTACTGTCAGTATAACTTGCAACTATCTCTCGCTCAGCTTGTGTCTTATTATCGTTTGGCCAATTTAAATATCATCTGTAGTTCTGTATGCTTAACTTCCATCAGATCTTTCTGCCACTTTCACTCACATCTTTCCGAGTTAAACTTGCATTCATCTTTGTGTTAGTGCAGGTTGCCACTTATCAGCTTAACTTGCATAATGATTTGTTTTGTCTAGCTAAATTTGCGTCCATCTGCCATTAATAATGATTTGATTTGGCTAGCTAAATTTGCGCCCACCTGCCATTAATAATGATTTGATTTGGCTAGCTAAATTTGCGTCCATCTGGCATTATAATAATGATTTGATTTGGCTAGCTAAATTTGCGTCCATCTGCCATTTTGTCAGTTTTACTTGGGTGTATTTTTCACTCCGTTCAAAAAACGTCTGCCTTTCCGTCATCTTGTGCTGTGTCTATCGGTTGTTCACTTGTCTTGCGTCTGTCTGTCGGCTTGTCTTTAGTCTGTCTCTGTAAGCATTACATGCGCCTGTCTTTCTGTCAACTTAAATTGCGTCAGTGTCTGTGTAGTCTAGCTGAGCTTGCTCCTAGAATTCTATTAGCTTAATTTACGTCTATATTTCTGCCATCTTATCTTGAATGTGCTTTTCTGAAAGCTAAACTTGCCTCTATCTTTCGATCAGTTTAACCTGCGTTTGTCATTTTGTCAGCTTAACCCGTATCTGTCTATCTGTTTGTCAGCTAAACTTGTGCCTGAATTTCTATGACTTAACTAAACATACGTCTGTTATTCTACCATCTTAACTTGAAAATAATTTAACTTATAAACAGTGTTTTAATGGAAGCCCAATTTGTGTCTGTCTTTTTTTTAAGAATT
The DNA here is from genome assembly GCA_033807755.1 of Ellobium chinense. NCBI lineage: Eukaryota > Metazoa > Mollusca > Gastropoda > Ellobiida > Ellobiidae > Ellobium > Ellobium chinense. The sequence goes on along the minus strand of JAWQUT010000013.1, from coordinate 1,897,603 downwards.
TGAATTTTCTGTTGTCCTTTTGCCTCAGTTCGTCTGTCTATGTTAGTCTATGTCCTTGTGTATAACATAAAGTCTCTTCGCAATTAATGTGTTCTCTGTGGTCTGTCACTATGTTCTCTGTCAGTTGGTGATACTTGTCTTCTATATACAGCCACAGTCACCAGTCCTAGTGTAAGTTTAAGTCTTAGTGGTAATTTTGGAATTTGTCTGATAATTTTTGGAATTACGTCATCAGTATGGCCCTAAATAGTAAAATGACATAAAAATCAGATTTCTCACCCTTGAAAACATACCACTTGATACCACAACTGCCATTCCACTATACTTACAACAGATGTTAAGATGCACCAAAGCTTTTGGCTCTTGGCGGCCATCTTGGATTTTGAAAAATGGCAAGCAAATGGCGAGTGGCCATACGGGGCTACATTGCACAGAAACAACTGTAAACAGACATTGCAAGGTTCTGTAACAATGTGGGGCCCTGCCACTGGACTACAGTCACCAGTTTAAACACGCTTCCTTCAATTGATTGTATGTAGATCTTATCACACATATTTTTCACAGTATTCTCGCTTCATTTACTCTATAGGCCTATTTAGTAGTCTGTGTGGCGTCATTTATTTGTTATCTACTGTGACAAGTGCACTGTTTTATGTAGTGAATGGTTTATTATTTATAGATCAGAAATCTGTTGCAAGCAGTCACTAGTATCATCACTCTTATGTAATGTCCTTAATCTGTTTATGGAGTCCCTATTCCGGCCTGTTGCCGTCGGTTTCTGTTCTGATTGCAATCATCAGCGTTAATGCTGCACTTATAAGCGTATGATGTGTTGTTTAAGCCTTAAGCTGCCATCCCTTTAACTCGTGTGTGTGTGTGTGTGTGTGTGCGTGCGTGTGTGTGTGTGTGTGTGTGTGTGTATTTGTGTGTGTATGTTTGTATGCGTGTGTATTTGTGTGTGTATGTTTGTATGTGTGTGTATGTGTGTGTGAATGTGTGTGTGTGTGTGAATGTGTGTGTGTGTGTGTGGATGTGGGTGTGTATGTATGTGTGTGTGTGTGTGTGTGTGTGTGTGTGTGTGTGTGTGTGTGTGTGTACATGTGTCTGTATATGTGGGTATGTTTGTGTGTATGTGTATGTATTGTGTGTGTGTACGTGCGCTTGCTTCTATCTGTGTGTATGTGTGTATGTATGTACGCGACTAAAGGGTTTGAATATGTGTTTAGGAGGAAGGGGGGGGAGGGGAGAAAAAAGGGTACGTTAACAAGTTTAGATGAAGTATATGTATCATATATAAAAAAAAAATAGCTTCAAATTTGGATGTGGCATAGCGTCGCTACCGCTGTTTGAATCGACTTGAAACTTTCTGTGTGCCTTTGTTTTACTCCCAACACGTTACAAGGGTGCATTTCGTTACTCCAGAAGATCGCTTAGTATTTTATTAAATTTCGCTTGTGTCGTAACCAGACCCACGTAGATACCGCACTTCCACACTTTTTAAGCGTGCCTTCGTCGCTTTTTATGTTCGGGCCAGGAGACGAAACAAAATAATATTTCTCCAGCGGATGACATTATCCAAATGTGCGTACGCGGGAATATTCATAGGCGGGAATCACAGCTGCTGTACTGCTTCGGGTGAAGCGGTGGGTGGAAGGGGTGGGGTGGGGATGGGGGGAAAAAGTGATAGTTCACTGACGCTTCACCTCCCTCCTTTCCCCTCCCCCTTCCCGAGAGAGAAAGAGAGGATCTGTAATGATTATTTGTTTGATATCAGATTTATGAAATGAATTATACATTCATCGTATTCGAGAGCCTCTGGCTGATATGAAACAACAACGAGTTTCAGATCCTCTTTATCATATAAACTTTAACTAATAAAAAATGAATTTTTAATCGTGAAAAGAACCTGTTTGAGACACATCAATCACAACTGAACTGAATGAACCACACAGTTACGCGCCACAAATTAGATCCAGACAGCTGACAATCATCGATGAAACTTTAGACCACAGAAACACTGTGACATTTCAATTACTTTAAATTCAAATGTTTAACTGAACTGAAACTGAAATATGAAGAGAACGATGACGAGCGATAAGAAAGACGGACTGAAATATTTTTTTTTAAATCTAGGCAGAGGAAAACTCCACGGCAGTGAAAATAATTACAAAAGAAATGATGTCACATAGTCTATCCATGACATCACACAAGAAATGACGTCTTATATTCATACGCCTGGAGGTTTCCAAGGCTTCCAACAAAGTATTCGTAAGCAGGTCAAAGGTCAAATAGATGTAACGTGTGACATATCAAAAAATTATTACACACATTTATGTCACCTTAAATAGGCAGTATTTATTTGATAATAATATATATTGGGCAAGTGTAAGCGAATGCATTACAAGTGCAGGATAGAAAAGCATGACAGAGTCGAGCGAGCTGGAGTGACAGATAAGAGTACTTAGCGTCTTTTTGAAGTGTTTTCTTATTCATGTATGTATTCTTCCTGTTATGTACATGTTTTGTATATACACTGGAATTGGCCAAAGTGACTTACAATAAACATTTAAGTGAATTGAACTGATTTTATTATTATACCCTGGATGCCAGACATTTAAAAAAAATATTTTTAAAAATTGTAGAAAATGACGTCTCCAATGTAAACCAAGCAGAAAACGGCTTACGGATCAGCAAATCAACCATTTTTTTTTTCGGATCCAAAAGAAAAAAACAACCACACCGGATGCTGAGATGTGTTTTCCCCACTGGAAAGGAAGTCTGTAATAAAGGAACTTGGAAAGACACAACCATGACATTTTACAAACATTTACTGGAACATAGCAATATTGCCCACAAGGAGCGGATAGAGCAAATATTCAGTTCTGATAAAGATCTGATTTATTGAATTCTGTGTAACTTCCCCCTATTCGACAAAAATAGCAGCGGATCAGACAACGAATTGCTCCGGCACAATAATAGTTGGGAGTTTGTAATACCGGTCGATGTAATTGAGAACTTGCTCTTTAACGATGGGATCTCTAACTATCGTAAGAATTACATTAACTCTGCATCTTGAATGCTACAGGGTGAATTTAGCACCGATGCACTCATGTAGTTCTTGCCATCGTTAATGCAAAATCTCTCAAATATTTTTGCAGCCATCAGTCTATTCTATATTTTGAGCTACCATTTGTAGGTTACATTAATTCCTCTCCTCTGTTTCTTCTTCACTTTTTGTGGTGATATACATAAGCCTTGAGTTAATTAATGTATCGCATTAACTACCATAAACACTACGAATGTTTTTGGGGGTTTCCCGTGGTTACTGTAGTGCGTTAACTAATGTAAGAATCACGCATACGACCACTGCTAGCTATCCTGAGCAACATCTTCCATATCCTTACCATCAGGATGTCATGGTCTTTTCATCTCCGTTCCACAGTTTGTCCATACCTGGTAGCGTGTCCCACAGTGGCGACGAGTCAGTCTTGCATAGTTTTCACCTCGGCTCTCTCTGTATGGAATTCTTGTTGCTCAGGTAAGTCACAAGAGGTCTGTTTGTGTGTACTGTTCAGGGTAACCCCTGGGTTGCTTATGTTTGCTGTTGCAGGTAACCACTGATATCATTTGTGTGAGATGTTCAAATAGTCGAGGTCTGTCTGTATGTGCTGTAAGCTGTTCAAGGTCTCTGTAGGTTGTCTGTGTGTGCTGTTTAAGGTAAGCACTGTCTTTTTGAGCTGTTAAGAGTAACCTGTTAGCAGATCACAGTAACCGTTGATTGCGGTTGTTCAGGGTATCCTGTAGGTTGTTTAGGGTAACCACTTATCGTCTTTGTGTGCTGTTCAGAGTTTCCTGTAGGTTGCAGAAGCCTAATCCGATTTCCCTTTTTGAGTCAATAAACTGTTTTCTCTACTGTCACTTACGAGAAATTCCACAGTCGCTAAGTCTTCTTGAATAGTTTGCAGAATTCAGTGAGCTTTTTAAAATGATGTTTAAAATAAAATATAGGTCTTTCATTTCGTTTTGGAGCTACGAACCGATACATCGACAGGTGTAAACAAAGCTAACTAGTTTCCTTAACGACAAGTGCTCCGCACAGAAGGCCACACCGAAACCGAAGTGAATGACCCAATCTTCAGGCTTAGTTTACAAAATCAGGAGAGAATGCAAAAGAATGCAAACTAATTCACAGGAAGGTTTACAAATGTAAGGCCCATTCTCCGCAATCTGTGCAAAGGACAACTTTTTTACTGTCTTCCTAACGCCTATGACAACATGCTTTTTTCGTCTAATTGGAAGTCTGTAACCTTTATAGGATTTCACAGTAACCATTGATTGTCTTTGTGGGTGACTGAGTATATGCTATAAGCGTTTTAAGATGATTGTTATTACAACAACAACAACAACAACAACAACAACAACAACAACAACAACAACAACAACGACGACGATGCCGACAACGACGACGACGACGACAACAACAACAACAACAAACACAACACCAACAGTAGCAACAACAACAACAATGTTGTAAAAAATGTTATAGCCTGGGGAGAACAACAACAACAAGATATTGTGGATCATGTGAGGTGGTGAGTAGTACCAGTTTGCTGTGCCGTAAAGACAACAAACGATTGTAGAAAATTTTCTATCAAAAGCCATTTGAGCGACTTTCATTTCATATAAAGTTCGATCATGAACTGGATGGAAGTAAACAAATTGAAACTGAACGGCGATAAAACCGAAGTCATGCCCTGTTCCACAGAAGCAAAACTAAAGTTGTTGTGTCACAGACAGGCATTTTGATCGCGGGGTGTGACATAGCTTTCTCTGACAAAGCAAAAAATCTTGGTGTTATTTTTGGCTGTACTTTATCAAAGGAGAACCAGGTTAATCAGTTAACTAGAACATCATATTTTGAACTTAGAAGAATAGGGCGCATAGCACCCTATCTCTCAATGGCTGCTGTTAAAACTCTTATTTCAGCTTTTATACTATCACGGCTGGATCATTGTAATTCACTGTTATCAGGATTTCCAGAGAATAAGTTAAATAAACTTCAGAGGATTCAGAACAATGCGGCGCGACTAGCACTTAAAACATCAAAAGTCCACCACAGCCTTCCTCTTCTTAGAACATTACACTGGCTACCTGTAAAAGCTAGGATTGAGTATAAAGTGGCAACACTCTGTTTTCGAGCCCAGGAGTCATCTGTACCATTATACCTGGTAGATGTACTTTGGCCATATACACCATTAAGAAACTTAAGATCTAAACATTTAAAACAGCTGTCTGTACCTCTATCTAATTTAAGGAATTATGGTGATAGGGCCTTCTGTTATTCTGGGCCTCTTATTTGGAATATTTGGAATTCATTGCCAGAAAATATTAGAAATTCTTCCAGTTTTGAATCATTCAAATGCAAGTTAAAAAGACATCTCTTTGTAAAGTATTTGTCAGAGTAGCTACTGCAGTCCATACTTGAAATGCTTGCTGTATCAAGAATATTTTTGAAATGTATGTCTATATTATGCAATAAGTATGTGCGAGTGTGTATGTTTATGCTTGTAATATGGCTGGTGTTTAAAAGAAATGTATGCGATGTAAAGCGCCTCGAGCTTTTCGGGGGTGAGGCGCTATAAAAAAAAAAATCTCTTTATTATTATTATTAAAGTTAAGCAGGTTTACAATGAATTCAGAGGAGGATTATGGGCCGGGCTTTAGGGAGCTTTCGATTAAAGTAGTAATTTTGAATTAACGGGTATCGGCTTTACCAACATTCACGTTCTGGATAAGGTATCACTCTGGGCTGTCATTGTTTGGTGCATGTAACTAGCTGGAACTGGTATACTTATGTCAAGATGATCCTGTTCCGTAGAAGTTGTGACACTTTTTGATATTAACAGTTTACATTAACTGTTCTATAAATTGCAACGGACGTATGCAGTGTGCCGGTCCGGGTGCTTAATAATATGCGAAGAAAAGAAGTAAATGTGAATGAAAGTAAAACCTGTGTGTGTGTGTGTGTGTGTGTATTAGTTAGTTGTTATGTATGTGGCTTTTCCTCGAAGAACTTTATCATTATCTATATCGTGTGCTGTCCTGTTGCAAATGTATATTATGTCCTGCTGTTCGCTTACGTACCACAGTTGTGGTCTGGGTTTAAGAGAGATAAACTTGTTAAATAAACTTGCTTAGTATAATTACAGACCATCAGTTTAAGGACACATTAAATTCCTGCTGTGTGTGTGTTTTTTTTTCATCTCAGAGCCACCTAGAATCTTAACCACTCCATCACCACAAGAGCCCAGAACCACCATCAAGGCGCCACTTGTGTTCGACCTTAAAGCTCGTAGGTTAATTGAGTGTGTGTGTGTGTGTGTGTGTGTGTGTGTGTGTGTGTGTGTGTGTGTGTGTGAGAGAGATGTGTGTGATGTGTATATGTATGTATGTATGTATGTATGTATGTATGTATGTATGTATGTATGTATGTATGTGTGTGTGTGTGTGTGTGTGTGTGTGTGTGTGTGTGTGTGTGTGTGTGCATGTCTGTGGTATGTGTGTGTGTGAAAAAGTCATTTCAGGTCATAGGTACTGTATCTGTGATTCTGTGATGCAGTATCTATGTCGTAGAAGAACCTCAAAAGGTCGACTTCTATAGGACCTTTTCTTATTTCAAGTATGTAAGGTGTCCAGGTTAGTGAGTAAGTTTTCATTAAAAAATCAGGGACTTGGGACTGTCATGCTTACACGACTTTGGCAAATACCTGGGATTAAAGGCCCAAGGTGCGAGTGTATTTTTCGTCGTCTGGGAAATTTCTTCGTCTTGAGCAGACTAAGCAAAGCAGAAGTGCTCAGTAGCAAGAAATTCCCCTTGCCACCCCCCCCCCCCCCCCCCCNCCCCGAAACTCACCGTCACATTGAGATGAGTAAACCTATTCCAAAGCACATAAGCAAACGCAATCACATATGCAGGCTCGCATGGTGTGCTATCATGCTCAGACACACTACCAAACACTCAGACCACTGTAGTTTCTTAACACTGCCATACTGAAGAAGAGCCTTTCTGCATCGCAGCTGCTATGGGAACGAAGGAAGTTGGATATTCTTTCAAAGTAGTCCATAGCTAGATTCAGTGCTGCACTTGCTTGGGGACTTTCCAACTTTAAAGATGCTATAAATTTTAGGTCGAGACTTGTGATATGGTGCCGAATCATGTGACATATTAAGATAGGTGTGCAGTGAGTGATAGGAGAGATGTGTGACGTGTCCGGAGAAGTGTGTGTCAAGCTATGAGAGGGAAGAGGTGTGCACCGTGTTAAGATAGGTGTGTAGTGTGATAGGAGAGATGTGTGGCGTGTCAGGAGAAGTGTGTGTCAAGCTATGAGAAGTGGGTGTGTCATAATGGAAGAGGTGTGCACCGTGTTAAGAGAGGTGTGTAACATGATATGAGAGGCGTGTGGCGTGTTACGTGTTACGTGTTACGAAAGGTGTGTGACATAATGAAATAGATGTGCAACATGTTAAGTGAGGTGTGTCACCTGCTATGAATGGTGCCTGACATGTTGAAAGAGGGACGTGTGAGGGGTGTGTGATGTGTTAGGAAACATTTGTCTCGTGCTATGTAACGTGTTAAGAAAGGTGTGTTGTGCAATGAGAGGTGTGTAACGTGTTAAGAGAGATGTGTAATTTGTTAGGAGAGGTGTGTAAAAGAATACACAAGAGTTTAATGTATTGTGGATTAAATTGGTTAAATTGAAAAAAAAATGACAAGAAGGTGTCACACACACACACACACACACACACACACACACACACACACACACACACACACACACTCACTCACTCACTCACTCACTCACACACACCTCTTCATGGTCTCTCACTGCACCCTCTTTGTCCACAGAACACGCCTGCGAGTATGGCACCATCCTGCCCTCGGAGAAGATATTTGGAGGGACTCCAACCAAGCCAGGGGAGTTCCCCTGGGTGGCAATGTTGCTCAAGAACGGAAGCTTCACATGTGCGTGCTCGATTCTGGATGCCAAACACGTTGTCACCTCGGCGCACTGCTTCGACTTGTAAGATATTTCCTATAACATGCTGACTCTTTCAGTCATGTACAGGATGTGTATATGTACTGTTACTCTAGTAAAGATGCATACTCAAACATAATCCAGCTTTTTCTGAGAGACAGATTTCACAGCACTTTTGTTTTCAGATGGCATTGGAATCATTTACACTGAAAAGCTAGCGGCTAGCATGAGTTATGGGATCTTCTTCTGTCTCAAGATAGCATGGGATCTTCTTTTGTCTCAAGATAGCATGGGTTCTTATTCTGTCTCAAGATAGCATAGGATCTTCTGTCTCAAGATAGCATGAGTTAAGTGAGCTTCTTTTGTCTCAAGATAGCATGGGACCTTCTTTTGATTCAAGATAGCATGGGACCTTCTTTTGTCTCAACAAGATAGCATGGGACCTTCTTTTGTCTCAAGATAGCATGGGACCTTCTTTTGTCTCAAGGTGGCATGAGTTAGGGGATCTTCTTCTGTCTCAAGGTGGCATGGAATCCTCTTCTGTACAATACAATACAATACAATACAATACAATACAATACAATACAATACAATACAATACAATTACATAAATCTATAAATACACAAATAATGTCACCTTCTTTAATATAACCTAAGAAACAGCTCACAACTTTGGCTGTCAACATATCTTCAGCATGTGCAAGACCTTGACTGCGTTTGTTTGGGATCCTTGCAATCTGACGAAATGACAAGTCACATCTCTTCCTTTCCTTAGCAATGGAGGTCATAGTCTCTAGGCAAGCCAAGATGGCTGCGACTAATGCTGGAGAGACAGAAAATAATACACTGACTTGCGGGTGGTGTTTGCTTTACTTATAAAATATCTTTGCCTCATTCATTTGCGTACATACCGCATTTGATTCTTGCTATTTTCCCCTATCGACACAAGGTTGTTGATAGGGCTTTCACTAACAAATTTGAACTTGTAGATGGTTGTTGCCATGTTGCCGAGCTTTTTTTTTTCTCCCGATGATTCAGAAGACGTCACATTTCTAATAAACCTCTAGTGGGAGTACACCCTCCCCCATTGTAACTGGCGCTCACCTACCAAAACATGCTTTTCATACCCCCTTTGCTAAGGAAGGGGTATGGCTTGTCCTTTAAATTAAACAGCAAGGGAGAAAAAATGCAGCCCTTGCTAATCTTGTTAGTGACTCTGTCCCCAGTTATCGAGACTCTGATGTGCTCGAAATTGTAGCGGGCAAATACACATCTGACGTCATACGAAGCTACGACAATGAACAGCGATTAGGAGTGACGTCATTTGTCAAGCACGAGCTGTATGACCAACTTCATATGGGTATGTAGAAACAGACAGAGAGACAGACAGACAGAGTGTGTGATATATTAACTAAATGGAGAGTAGGAATAAACAATATACATGAAGTGATAGGAATATAGTTGTTCCCCCTGCAATGCAGGCTGCTGAGACTTTGGTAATGATCGGCCAAACCCACAGTATACAAAATATTATATCGGGCAGCAGAATAATAAAATTTACTGAGTTTCAAAGTTAAAAAACTTAGAGAATTTGGCATGCATTAGCAGATATAAATTGTCTGTTAATGCTGCAAAGTTGAAATGTCTTCGCACTATGGTTATGTCATGACTGAAATATTGAAACATATTATTATTTATTATGTCTAATCATAACATGACACACTGGTCAAGGCACGGCCTTTTTTGACGTGTGTTTAAAATTTTTTTGCTGCCACAAAAGTTAAAGGGACAGGGGTACATATTTGCTTCAAGCGTAAAAAAAACCACAACCCATCATTTACCAAAAAAAAAACAAAAACTTTAAACCGCGTGCATTTTTCCTTTCGCCTGACCATTTCTGATAAAAAAACTCGGATGCAGTGTCCAGATTTTCAAACTGCGCACGCCGCCAATGCTTGTGTTGCTTGATGTCATAATGCGAGAAAAGTTAGCAGACGATTGCTGCACAAAGTGTATGGACCAATCATCTGGCAGCCTAACTCACTTTTTGAAGTCACGCAGCAGAAATAAAGCCAATAGCAGCACGCGCAGACTGGCAGTCCGACATTCGTGCGGTTTTTTCCTCAAAAACTGTCCGTGAAGAGGAACAATATTCACGAATTAAATTCTATGAAAAAATAATGTGAACTTACAAGGCAATGAGGCATATAACTACCCCTGTCCCTTTAAGCACCTAGATCAATGAAACTTACAAGAAATATAAATTACATCCGTAAGTTCATGAACTTAAAATTTAATTATTTTTTTTGTTGTAATTCTTGAAGTGACTGGGCTTTGAATAAAGAACACTTTNTACCTTAGTCAAACCAGACAAACCCATTTACAAAGACCAACTACGAGAGAGAAGAAAATAAATAAAAGTGGGAAGGAGGGAGGGAGGGAGGGCGAGAGAGAGACACACACAGACAGAGAGAGAGATGGATAGAGGCAGAAAGAAAGAGACTTAAAGTGTCTTTATATAATTATCTATATATATATACATATTATATTCCTCTTCCCCCATGCGCCTCGCCTTCCCTGCTTTTCCAGTAAATGATATTGCCATCCTGGAGCTAACCGGAAGCCTGATCTGGACCCCATACGTCATGCCAGTCTGTCTACCATACTTAGAAGACCCACTGGAACAGTCCTGCACTGTAGCTGGGTGGGGCAAAACAGAGAGTAGGTCACCACTTCCTTACTGTTACTTTTATATCACGTCCCTTTTTTATTTTATTTGTGGCCTAGTCCTGGATTACCAGAGAATAGTGTCTCCAATTAAGTCTTGGTTTCTTTATTCTTCCTGTAGTTCTGCCAGTCTGACTGCCTCTTCCTATGCCAAACACTTACATAAATCTGACCGATTCACATAATATTAAAGATGGCCCCATGTGTCCAGAGACACTGACCCGAGACACTTGCTCCTTGGCGAAAATGCGTGCGTGTGTGTGTGTGTGTGTGTGTGTGTGTGTGT
>JAWQUT010000013.1:1874531-1886409 GCA_033807755.1 Ellobium chinense | reverse complement strand
GGGGGGGGGTATTTGTGTGTGATGACCTTTTTTGTAAGGAGGGGGTTGTGTGAGCGAACGAGAGACCGAGCGACTGAGAGAGAGAGAAAAAGAAAGACGAGAACTCAAGAACCGCAAGTAAGTCACATGCAAATGAGCGATAGCAAGTGTATGATTGAGATCATGAGACTATGTAACCAGGTGAGTATTATTGTTTGCTGTAATTGTTCGCAAGTTTTGCGAATTGGCATAATGCCTAATAAACTCAACTTGAACTTGAAATTGAACTTGAATTTGTATAAATCTGGGGGTCTCTTCTACCCAGTGTTTAGGTATGATATCTTTATTAATTTCAGTCTTGTATTCCGAACAGGATCAATATGTCAAACAGTTCCAGATTTCCAGTAGTTCAATATATCATAAACTCGTAGCTCGAGGCGCGTTGGGTCCAGCCCCCCGCTGGATGCGTGATCATTGTAACAGATAATGACCGTTGCACGTGTTATCTGCCAACCGACTAGTTGCCACTGGTGTGCAAAATTCTACCGTTACGCCCCACGTTCTGCAAGAAGATGCGAATAATATATTCTGTTGTCGCATTCAACTGTAGCAAATGGCCGATAGAATTTATTCTATCACAGGATCATGAGGATTAAGGTCTGGCGTGTGCAGCTTCATAAATAAAAAATCAGAGTTCGCCAATTGTTCCATATAAATTATCATTGCACATGCCACTTAGTTTTATAAGGCTCAAGTATAAAATCTCTATTAGGCCTTAGGCGTTGGTCACACTTGACCAATTTTTTCATATTAAAATAACAACATTTACAGGAAAGACTCAATAAGTCTATTAACTGAGAAAAGAAGAAATAGATAACAATTACTATATATGTACGTGTACGGCGTTCCTATATTAATATACCAATAGAGGAACTCAGAGAACTTTAAAACCCGTTACGGTAATATACTTCCCGACAGCTCCCACCATGATTATTGCCTTTATATTATCATGAATAAACCTAACTATTAAATTAAATGCATTCTTTGGCTGCCTGACACTGGCATCACGTACCTCAGACAGCTTGATTTCATTTCATGCGCAATGTCGTAGGACACTCCCGTCTAGAGCTTGGTATAGGGTTGGGGCAGATTCTTAGAAAATGATAATATCTAGAGACCGTCCGAAGTTTGCGTTTTCTTCTTTAACTTTACCCCCAACCCGGCCTAAATCCCTATGTGGAAGTGTTTTGACATCTTTATTTATATATAATTATATTTGCCGTAGTTTGGGGTTCAGCAAGAAAGCAGTGCAGTGTTGTGTGCAAAAATGCAACCTTCTCTTTCAAAAATAGTCACCTCTCCTTCTAATTTGGTCCCAAAACTTTCATTAGGCCAATTTTGTCTGCGTGCTAATACATAGGCCTAACGCACTTTATGTTTTACATTTATAAGGCTCAAATTGTATCTGAAACTTTAAAATTGGCTGCTTTATCAAGATCACAGGTCTTTTCACATATTTTACGCCCTGGCATTGGCTGTTATTAGTAACAGATTAATAGGCCTGCTTGTATCAGTCATTTGGGAGGCAGTGTGGCCATGTGGTTTGTGTGTAGTACTCAGAAGCTGAAGACTGTCAAGTCTAAGATTTATGTGTTTGACTCGCGGACGGAGTGGTTTACATTGTAGTGTCCTTGGGAAAGACTCTTCACTTCCATTTCCTCACTCGACCCAGGTGTAAATGAGTACCTGGCTGTAGAGCTGGGGGAGGGGTAGGGGACCAGGGCCCTGCACCGCTGGCAACCAGCAATTACTTTGCTGTGTATTTCATTTGTAATATTATGTATTTACATGGATGATGTGTACTGTTCTATGTGTTTGTATTATGAATGGGATGTATAGCATTGTATGACATCGTAAATCAATTTCCCTACGGGCCAAATAGAAGTCGTATTTTTATTTTCATCTTCATCTTTAAAAAGTGCCTGAAACCTCTCTAACAGACTCTTATGTAACCATTTGTGAATCTCCAGCACAGAGTGAGTCCACTGTGTTGTTGAAGACGGTGCTCCAGGCCTACACCAAGGAGGAATGTCTCGAGACCTTCAAGGACTCAGCTAGCCTTAGCGACTTCCTGTTCGATGGATCCATATGCGCGGCCAACGGTTTGGAAGGGGGCAAGGATTCTTGCAGGGTATGTATTGTCACAGTGCAGATTGATGGTGAAGACAGGAGGGTGTGCAGGTATGAAGATTCCGATGTTTCGTCCACTTTTGGCTGTATAGTGTTTTGCAACCCTCATTGACATATTCCATGGGTCCCATGCCAAAATATTTTCCGCACATATTCTTTAACTCGCCCTCTAAATTTTGACTCGTAGAAAATGCCCCCGGACCGATTAAATTTTGAGAATTTTGGCAGTGAATCAGGTTACCTAATATGTTTAGATCTTTTTCATACTCACTTTTCATTTTCCTCACTCCATCCGTCTGTGAAATGGGTACCTGGCTATAGGCAGAGAAAGATATTGTCAGAATGCTAGTGATCAGCACCTTTAATTGGCAGTGACAGTGTATGCTCCCCCAAGAGCTGAGAAAGTCCTTAAGTGATCAGGCCTGTCGAGATAATAATAGTGTGAAGTCGCGTGAGAAGGCATTAATCTGGATACGAGACATAAACCACATTATTATTATTATTATTACCCCTGAAATCAATATCGTCATCATAATTCTTATAACCATTGTCTTCATCAGCATTATATCTCTGACCCCTCCTTAGGGTGACTCCGGTGGTCCCCTCATGTGCGTCAAGCCAACAGCCACAGGCGGATATGCCTACTTCGTCTTTGGCATCGTGTCTAATGGGAACGGCTGTGCTGTGCCTGGGGAACCAGGCGTGTACACTTATGTACCGTACTACCTCGACTGGATAGAACACACCATCCAGACCATGTCCTGAGAGCAGCTGGGTCGCCATCTCAGTCAGAGACTATCTACAGACGGGAAAGCGAAGGAGACCTCGTATTTTACAGTAGACAACAGTTAAAACGTAATCCAAAGACTTACGTTCCGTATGAATAGAGTTAAGACAGATGAGTCTAAACAGAGAAAAATAAAGGAGTTTTTTTTTGTTTTTTTTTGCTTCCTTTCCTTTAGCTGTGCTTTCGGTTTAAACCGTTTTCGTTTTAACCGTTGTCTACTTTAGCATCGTCCTACTAACACTGTTTTCCACAAATTAGATACAATGCAAAAGCTGGCATGATATTTTTGAGTGGCCGGTTCCTGAGCGAGCTAGAAATTTTAAGTACATAATATGAGGAATTTGGTTTCTCCATGCTAATAGAAATGGCTGCACACGATTGTGTCGTCCAGCTTCGTTCGTTTGAATGAAGAGGTCAGAGGTCAACAATGACGACATTTTGGGCAAGCCCAGTAACCATGATAAACAATAGAAAAGATGGCGGAGACTATGCAGGTTAGGTATGTTAATGATTTACCTTCTTGATTGATTGTCAGTATCAGTGGTAATAAACACTTCGCCAGCGTTGCTGGCATGCAGTAAGTGATAGCTTTCACGCCTAGCTTTAGACAGTCTCTGCCTTAGTATAAGCATGGTACATTTATAGTACGCATTATATACTCTATCGGAAACTACACGATATAGGAAGGGTTTAATTTTCACAGAAGATGAATCATACAGAATGAGCACTGGCGTGTTCAGGAAATTCTCAGCCGCCATTTTTGTTTTGTTTGAAGAGAATTCTTTAACAACGTGGCTGCATGCGGGAACACTTTTATGTTGTTGTTGTTGTTGTTGTGATTGGACAGTGCCTAAGTGCTCCCTATGCATGATGTTATATTCTGTTTTTCTTTGTTTTTTTTATTTATGAATGTGATAGACACTGCTCACCTCTGTATGTTGATGTGGGTGTAGGCGTGGATGCTTTTGTGCGGGTGTCATATGTGTGCAAGTCTTTAAGAAGTCAGATGCAAGCAGTTCAGATCTCCGCACCACCTATGAGCGGTTGTAGAGAAATATACAGTCTCCGCGCAAAATGCGACCGCTGTAAATTTTAATTGTTTGAAAGCCTCAAATAGACTATTTCGGCGCTGCATTTTATAAACAAAATCAATATCATTAGGCTATCTAGGATAAGAAGTTGATAACTTTGAAAGAGGGACACACGAACTAGTAGGACATTGATGATGTGAATCCTGAAATGATGAAAAGAATACGGGCGACTTCATCTCTCCGGAGGCATGCTATGGAATAAAAAGTTTTGCTTAAAAAGCGTTGTGATCATCCAGTGGCCATAAAGGAGACCCATCATTCTCTTAATGTGAGAAATAATGTTGCTGTCAAGCGGAATGCAATAAAGCGGTCGCATCATCGAAAAGTTCAGATTAAAGAAACTCAAGATGCAGTTAGATTACGAACTTGAAGATAAACTTGCCAAATTTCACGAAGATGTGTGAGGCCGTGTTTTTGAGAACAATGCGTGGTGCATTTCACCCCCGCCTTTATTATTATTAGGTATATTATTATTACTGTGAGATAACAGGTTTATAATGTGTTATGAGAGGAAACATCGGTACAGTAAAAAGTGCAACTTTGCAGGCCAGGCTACGCCTACTCAGTGAACCATTCCTTTGGAATTTGTGGAGTTTGGTCCTTGCTGTGCTAAACAAGAGGCTAAAGAAAGCAGCAAGTGTGTTTATGTATACTTCAAAATGGTAAGGCCCAGTGAACGCGACGTCTCTCTTTGTGCATATCGGTTGGAGTATTTACAAACTGAAGTGAAATTTCTAGAGACCCAGCTCCTGTTTTCTTCTCGCCTCACCAACAATTGCACCCTGAGATCGCCGAGTAAAGTTCTCAGACACGCCGAAATGTCACCCCCACACCGTCTGTTCTTCTTACCTTTCCATTGGTATACATATGACTGGTTTTCAAATCTCATGGACGGTCGGCAGGAATTGATAGAAAAACGGTGTGTCTATGGAGGGAAGAAGGTGAGGGCAAGGGAATATAGCGTTTAGATCCTCTGTGTCTGTCCTTTCGCGGAGAATGGAGACAGCCTTATGTTAATTAAGTATTATGACTCCTGTCACACTATATATTGAATCATACCGTCTTATATGACTAGATTAGTCATACAGCTTTTAATTACCTCCATCTAGGAGGTTAATGATATGATTTCACTTGGGATTAGTTAGCTTGCAAATAGGCTGATTCACTGTGGAGTCTAAATAACCCACGGTAAGAGTGGATCTGTCTGAAACAGCAACGATTAAATTTTGATGCCGATCATATTAAAATGAGCGCATTCCTATCCTCTTTTTCCTTGTTATTTTCTTGTGCTGACTTCATTTTATTGATACTTAAGGTTTCAGGCACCTATTAGAAGGCCAAATCACTCATTTTGTACAAGCCAATTAATCCGCTAATATATAAAATCCCTCCTATGTGGTTGCCCTGCCAGCTAGTGTAAGGGTGTAGAAATATGTAAAATGATCTGGGACCTAAATAAAGCATCCAGTTATAAAGTTTCAGGTACAATTTGAACCCTTTAGATTAAAAAAAAGTGGGTAGGCCGGTGTTTAAGCACGCGGTCAATCCTAGCCTAATGAAAAACTGGGGACCAAATCAGATTTCGAGTGACTTTTTTGAAAAAGATTTGTGCAAAATTTTGGGCGTTGACCTCCCCCTTTTTCTCCTTAAAAGATCGGGCAAAAGAAGTAATTTAACCTCCTTGGGGGAAATTTCCCGAAATCACAGTGGTATAATAGCACAAAATGTTAATAGGGCCAAAAGAAGAAGAAAACAATAGGTTTCAATAACCTTAATGGCAACCAAGCCTGGATGGGAAGCGAGTGTTAAATTAAAATTGAGAATCTGAACATTTTCATTGTTGCCTCCCTTGGATGCCCTTGGTGATACCTTGATACCTTTCAGCGCATTGCTGAGGTGTATCATATTTTTCTTAGGAATCTTATATATAAATTTCTAACAAAAACGTAGCTGGATTGTGTGGCACATGAATTTCTAGAACTATAAAGTTCGCATGTAATACTGGAGTATTTTTGTGTGGATGTGTCTTTTTTGTCACGAAACTGTAAACAACTTCTTCGCCAGTGACTGGTTCGTGGAGAAGACATTCGCATCAGTCCGCAGGAGATATACCTGACATTTTCACATCATTTTCTTAAAAACGTAGTCTAGTCGGCTAAATCTTTCCAAAGTCTTGGAAAGATCAGAGAGTACAGTCAATACTCTAACAGCTAATCACCCAGTACCGCGCCTTTTCCCTTACACGCGTAATCTGTCGGATCGTTAAGCAAAATAAAATCCCTGCTCAGTGAGTCAGTGTAGAGTTGTTGTCTTTCTTATTTCACTGTGATAAGTTTAATGATTCTGTCATAATAAATATGACCTATGGCTGTGAAAGGAAAACTGATATTTGTAGCAGTATTTAGTGTACTTAGACTAGGCAAGACATGGCTAGACAGCGGCAATCTTTTTACGAGAGTTTATCAGAGTACGGCTACGTAGAAGTGGTTGCTTTTTGTTTTGAATCAGCCGTTGTTCACCCAGTCCGCTTCATTGTGTCTTTATCAAATGCCTCGCTTATTCTGGTAGCTATGGAAAATATCTTAATAGATCTGCATTTGGGAAGCTAGACAGGGCAGTTTGATGTATAAAAAAAAAAAAATTCGATTGCTCATCCAGATTTAAGACGCCATTCCCTGCCTCTTATCAGTGGACACACACTTTCAATCGCCTGGCGTCTTGACCCGTGCCTTCCCTCTTCCTTCCTTTTCTCTTCGTTTTCGCTTCCTGCTTATCTTCAGGTGTATTGTGGACCTGCAATCTGAGACAGCGTTGCTTCCGCCGATTATTATATTTTGATGAACAATAGTTGAACAATCGAATTTTTTGTGAATATCCAAAGTGCGTTATGAACCTGTTGCTAGGATTTAAGCATAACTTATGTTACATAGCTGCGGGTGTTGTAGGGGTTATATTATTATTATATTATTATATGGTATTTAACATGGCAGGTTATGACACTTTTATTCTCTGTCATATTTTATGTATATCGTAACAGAATTTCATATTGTAAGTCTCCTTGAGCCAGGTTTGCAAATTTGTGTAAATTATTCATACTTTATGTCGAAGATTTCTACTTGAATCACTCCTATTCATTCCGACCGTTCTATGGATGGGGACGCTATGCTTGACTGACTCTTCTTACAAAACGGTAGACCTTTCCCGGTGCTGCTCTAGTCCATCCTTCTAGTTCTATATCCTTCCTATTCTCAAAGGATTTACTCTTTTTTTTTCCGCCATGATCGTATGAAACGGTCTTCCTGTCCCGAACTCCTCATACTTTATTGGGGATTCTCTTACCCCCCTCNACAGCGTTGCTTCCGCCGATTATTATATTTTGATGAACAATAGTTGAACAATCGAATTTTTTGTGAATATCCAAAGTGCGTTATGAACCTGTTGCTAGGATTTAAGCATAACTTATGTTACATAGCTGCGGGTGTTGTAGGGGTTATATTATTATTATATTATTATATGGTATTTAACATGGCAGGTTATGACACTTTTATTCTCTGTCATATTTTATTTATATCGTAACAGAATTTCATATTGTAAGTCTCCTTGAGCCAGGTTTGCAAATTTGTGTAAATTATTCATACTTTATGTCGAAGATTTCTACTTGAATCACTCCTATTCACTCCGACCGTTCGTTGGATGGGGACGCTATGCTTGGCTGACTCTTCTTACAAAACGGTAGACCTTTCCCGGTGTTGCTCTAGTCCATCCTTCTATATCCTTCCTATTCTCAAAGGATTTACTTTTTTTTCTGACATGATCGTATGAAACGATCTTCCTGTCCCGAACTCCTCATACTTTTTTGGGGGATTCTCTTACCCCCCATAGCCTTCTCCCCCCCNCCCCCCCCAGGAGAAAAAAAACACAACAAAACAGGTTTGGAGGCGATTTTTTTTATTACCTAGCCATGGTGCATTATTATTTTCTACTTCAGAAAAGGGAAAAAAAACAAAAAAACTTGCAGATTTTGAAGAGCCTTAAATCGGCTATCTGTGCTCAGAATTACGTAAAATTTCGGAAGCAAGTTTTGTTTGCCTCAAAGGAAACCCCCTATTTTTTTTAAGGCTTTGTAACCGCTGCATTCCATTTCTTAATTGTTGCGGCTGACATTGCGCGTCACCTACTGGCCAGATACGTGACAAACCCCTGTGTTGTTCGCAGACCAGAGTAGCCAAGCTGACGATAGGTCTGATCATAATGATTTCATTTTAGGAAAGGGCGGTATAAATGAATATAGACGTGGCATAGTTTGGTTGTTCGCACCTCTTCTCCCTCTCTGGTAGGGGCCAGAACAACTCAGTATAGTTATATGAAAAATGAGCTGTGTTAGATTTTCCAGACCAATGGCAGTGAATTTACTGAATCGTTTAGTTCAAATGTATTGTATGGGTTCAAAGCTGGCTATAGTATCTTGAAAATATTGACTTGTTGGCACTAATTTATGATGCCATGTAAATTAAATTTTGTTTTTTCACATTATTTGGGTTTTTCTGGATTTTCTGGGTTTTTTATTCACAGAAGATCAAAACGATTGTTTGTAAAGTATAGATGACGCCAAGGCACTTTCTGTTACTATAAATCTATAAGAGTTATGATTCAAGTCAGTGATATGTGTCAGAATGTTTGTTTAGTCCATATGACAATGAGTATAGTGGAACCTCGATATAAGTAGGCCTACCTCGTTATTTTTAACTTGTTTTTTTACTTTAGTTTTGCTTTTGTTTGTTTGTTTTTCTACGAGGATCTGATTTTCGCGCAAAATTGGAAATGGCTTTTCCGGATGATCTAATTTTCGCGAAAACTAGGAAATTGCTTTTCCCGATGACCTAATTTTCGCGAAAAATAGGAAATTGCTTTTACCGAGGATCTAATTTGCACGAGTCCCGTATGATGATGTTCTCATGTGTGTATGTGCAAACATATTATCTAGAATAACACAAAGTGACGGAATTTAGCATTAAAATCGCAAAACGGCAGCCCTGGTTTGTACTTAGGACATACTATGGTAATTAGTAATAATAGCATTTGCGTATCACTTTGAAAATTTCTGACAAGAACTGTTTTTTGCCGAAGTAATTTTCATGAGTCAAGCTAAACTCGCGAAATTCGCGAAAATTAGATATCCGCGAAAAACCATTTGTACAGTAGTTATTCATGACATAATGGACGAAATGCCTTGGAATATTTGGCACAATCTCAACAAAGACGCGTTGTCTTCTTCCTCTAGCGTCTCTAAACGATCACCTACCTATTCGACGCCCACCTGTGACCTGCCGAAGGGGCGAATGCAACATTTTCGGTGTTTTGAGCTGAGACTGCTTTCCGACAGACGAGAGCGTTATCTATGTTCTCACGATGGCGTATCGACAGCTCTAATAGTTTCGGAGATGGTAAACATTTTACTGATTGCCCTTATGTAATCAGTTCTAAATCTCCTTGAAACTTTAAAATGCTCTCCTGAAAAACTAGCAATGTCGCATTCGCTTCTTCGTGAGATGTGCAACCTAGTCAGGTACAATGTTTCACATGTTCAGTTGGTTGTATGTGTTTAATTCAAGAGTGAGCGTGTGTTTGTCGAAAAGATGTGACTGTTGTGTTTTCCTGGTTAGATCAAAACATCTTTCACTTGAGTTTATTTGCACTCTCATCTGTAAATTAAAAAGAATGATTTTTGCAGTCTCTTCACGAGAGAATCGTTTTTTGTATCCTATATATCTGTACGGGTAATATAGTGATTGTAGAAATGGGACTCAGGGAGAGAGAGAGAGAGAGAGAGAGAGAGAGAGAGAGAGAGGGAGAGAGGGAGGAGGGGGAGGAGGGAAAGAGAGAAAGATATTCAGATCCCAACCTTTATTTGCCATTGTCTAGTATTGGACACATCAGCAAACAAAGGAACAGATAAATCAGACAAAAGAACATACATTCAGACCAAATGGACAAACAGAGAGATAGAAAGAGAGAGAAAGAGTGAAAAGGGACAGAGAGAGAGAGAGAGGAGAAACACAGAGAGAGAGAGAAAGAGAGAGAGAAAGAGAGAGAGACAGAGAGAGAGAGAGCGAGGTGAATTCAATAACATCATTTGTAAAAGATAATAATTCAGGCCAGAGGCCTGTGTTTATCTTGGCACTTTGTAACATTGCAAATCAGCAGTAAGAGAAAACCAGTGGAAACCCTAAGCATTAATTATTTAACAAGGAAAACAAATATATATATATAAACTTATAGACAGGTTAAGAGTCATAATGATCGATGGAGAGTTAAGAGGGAGAAAAGGATAGAGAGAGAAGGGAATGAGATAGTGTATTATAACACTCTGTCAAAACACAGTCTAGGCCTCTTATATTATGGCAATGTGTTTTAAGAGCAATGCATTACGCAGGGGCGGATTAGGATCTGCAAGCTGTGCAAGGCGCTGGGCACGAGAAAGGTCGAGGGTCCCCTCATTTATAAGTTATAAGAGTATATTGGCTTGGGCTCAGGATGGCCTTGAAAGAGGTTGTTTGGGCAGTTGTTAAGAATCCATAGTGCAGGAGAAAGGAAAAAAAAGGGGGGCTCTATGTTCTGCGAAGAGAAAGGAGAGAAAGAGAGAGTGAGAAAGAGAGAGAAAACAACGAAAAAGAAGCGAGAGACTTTTTCAAAGAGTGTTTGTGTTAAAAACGCATTTACGTAGCCCTCCCAAGAAAACTTTGCCCAGGGTCCCCACGATATCATTATGACGACCATGCTTGGGGCAAAGCCTATCCTAGCAGCAGATTCAACAACAACAACAACAACAACAACAACAACAACAACAACAACAACAACAACAACAATAACAACATAAAGCTCCATGCCCACTTCCCCTCTCCATCTCTCTCTCTCCTCTGTCTCTTCCTTTCTTCTCTCTTTGTGTTTTTCCTCCCTTAATATTTCTATATATTATAACAAATAAGGTATTTTCAGCTCCATCACGTGACCTAGGAAATCTTGCTTACACGTTGGTTTGTTTACATGTTCTGCTCATGTATGATTACTCATCACTTATCAAAATATCTTAGCAATCCCTAGATCACGTGGTGTAACTGACCCGTCTGAAAATACCTCATTTTTCTCGGTCTCTGGACATGCCCATTATACCCGGTCCTAAATCCTGTCACACTGTGATAAAGCCACGTGTTGATGACTGAACTGAGCTTAGATGACGTCTAAGGGCATTGTGTCAAGACAGTGTGCAGTGAAGGGAGAAAGGTCCTAGCAGTCTGCAGCAGACTGTGATGAAAAAAAAAATTTTTGAGATTCTGGATAAACCTCATGTCCCATAAAGTGACTCATGTGGAAAGGGAGAGAAGGAGCAGAGGCGAATTTAGGCGTAAGCAACGACAGGCACGTGTCCAAGGTCCCATGCGTGTATGGAATCCCGCGCTGGAGAACGATAAAATTTTTCTATGGAGAGAAAATGAGAGAAAAAGAGACTGAAGTTCAAATATGTTTATTTTTAGGCTTTCTGTAACACAAAACAAAGCGATACATTACACATAATATGCAAGGTCTCTACATTCGATGATGCGCATTCTTAAAGCAAAATGATTTTATAGCCTTTAAGACAAAATGGTCAATGAAAAATACAGATTGACATTTGGTGAATTGAATCGTCTGCTCCCATAACCGTCACATCAGATGTTGTATAACGTTCTAACGACACCAATGATTGGTGGGGGGAGGGGGAGGCGAGAGAGAGAGAGAGAGAGAGAGAGAGAGAGAGAGAGAGAGAGAGAGAGAGAGAGAGAGAGAGAGAGGA
>JAWQUT010000013.1:1857203-1867659 GCA_033807755.1 Ellobium chinense | reverse complement strand
CCCCGAATAATACAATGTACTTCAATAAGAGAATTAAAACTTTCCATGATAACCGATTTTCAAAGGAGTATTCCACTACATAGTTTAATTTCCCTTCCTAAAGAGAGGCATAAATACACAGTTCTGAGATGACGAATGAAGACGTCCCTTCAACCCTTCTTCGACATGACGACACCTCTGACTCAACTGTAGGTCCCTGAAGATGCCTTCAATTTTGATACTCACAGCAAGGATACGCTTTTGTCTCTCGCGCGTGCCTCTAGGATGGAGACGCCCTTGGATCTGCTGCGCGCACTTTCCAGAGCTACATGTTGTCATAGCTCTATTTTTAGCCCACCCAAAATACATCCGCGCGCCGAATATAAAAGGAAAGGAGGTGTTGGAGGTGTGCGTGAGTTATTTGTGTCTGTCAGGGATCAAAGCCAGTGGATTTAATATTCTGTGGTTTACCAGGAATTTTCCTTTTTCACAGGTGAGTGTGTGACGTGTGCCCATCGGTTATGGTAAAATTTCCGTAACTGTCAGCATTTCACAATTTAGCGAAATATCACTTATTAGCTCCCAAATACGAACAATACTAACACGGCCTCTGACCCGCTTCTAACTTTAAGATATATATTTATTCATTTCCGAAACTTTAATTTTAACCCTGTGTGTTGTTTTGGGTTTAAGATGTTTAGTTGTTAATCTGTGTATTATGTATAAAGGTAAACAAAACAATGTGCCATTAAGGACAATAAAACTGTATCCTCTCTTGTCTTATCTTATCTTAGCATTACACTTTAATCCTTATGCTAATCTGGACTCTCAACCTAATCTTATGTCAAATCCATAATTCCGGTTCCAAATTAATAAATCTTCAAGTAGTAACACCGTAGGCAGTCTTTCCTCGGCGCAAAATGAGTGTAAATCGCATAAAAGACAAAGCATTTTCTTATTAATTTTTCCATTCAGTAATGTGTTGGTGTGAGTTTTGATGGTTGTCAGACATAGAAATCTTGCCCAGCTAAGGAGTTTTCCATCATTCTTTTCCCTAACTCTTTGTCTCCTTTATTTTGTGCCCATTCTTCCCTCTCATCCCTTCTCTCTCTCCTTCACATCCTTCGACTTTCGCATGTTTCATGTATAGTTTGCATACTTTCCATCCATTGTCATGATTAAGCTCATACTGATACCATTGTAATTCTGCGTTTTCATTGATAATCATGCTTTACCACTGATGGTGATAAGCATTTCGGACAACAGCAGCCATACCACAGAATCTGAGGGTTGAAACTGCGATCTCCGATAGTTATCGCCAGAAGGCAAGCCCCGCCTACAATGGCAGTGGACACAGCCTAGGCTTAGAGTTGTTCTCATATAATACCAGATTCTCGATGTTTTATATACATTTCATATGCTAACTTTCGAAGGGACAATAACCTAGCGATCTGCAGTTTCTGTGCAATATGAAACGTTTTATTCGTGAGACTCCAAAAAAAAAAAAAGCGCTCCGATGTAGAGCATGTGATTGAATTTACACTAGTGAAGTGTCCAGCATGTCTCCCTTCTCCATTAATATTTCCGGTGAGTCTTTAACTAGAGAAAATTACTGTGGATGTCCCTTTTCCATAAACATAAAGCCCCTCATAAATATTTGCATAAATCTGTCACACGAAGTTATTGTGACAAAAGAGAAATCATCGATTATAATAATAAGGGTCATTGTGACCTCACTGTGTCACGTGAGTTCACTGTTATCTCATGACGTCACTGGTGTTAAGTGCCCTCACTGGCATTTCGTGAGAACAATAGTCTAGTATCAAGTCTCTTGAATTATTCACTTGTGCCTCGTGACCTCCCAGAAAGCTCTTGTCTTTCGTCAACAGTGTAATTGATGCCATATGACTCACTGCAGACGCCGCGTAATTTCAATGGGGTCAGATGACCCTCTGTACGTCACGTGATCTAACAAGTGTTACACGGTCTAAAATACCTGATTATGACTTCCTATGTTTCACATTACATTGTTTTGGTCACGTGACTTCATAATATGAACTTGCTTGCGTCAGCTTTGACGCGCAACCACAATTAGGTTAAATGACATCGCTTGTTTCACCTGACTTTTATGAACTTACTATGGCACGTGACCTCGTATGACCTCTTTTGAGTTTGTGACCCGAGTTAGCCTAAAATGTGTGACTTCAAATGTGTCATAATATCATGCAGGTTGTCAAAATGAAGCATCTGTCGTTAAACTAGTTAAGCTTTGACGGTGTATAGGACCATCTATGTCAAAGTTTTTTGTTTATTGTCAAAATCGGAAGTAAAATCATTTCTACGCATAAAAAAATGATTTCATGAGCAAATGGTCAGTAACTGTGGATACATCTGAGTTTTAATGAAACTAGATGTACAAAATTGACATTAGTATAAAATTGTTCTTCAATCGCTTTTGTCTCAGACATTTCTTCACCCGCTGCTAAGGATTGTTCTCTAGGTTCTGTCACTTCAAAAACAGAAGAATGCTGGGACAATGTTTTCTTTCATCTAATGACAGTAGACTGGCTTTAGTCAAATAGCGACTTAAGCCTCATTTTGACTACTTGCTCGATACATTATTTCATTTGCGTCATATGACCTAATGCAGTACATCACCTCACCTCTGTCATATAAAAATCGTATGGCTCATCTGCATTAAAGTAGGACACGCACATCAAAAATAATTTTCCGTTTTTCAATACTTTTTCTCTCTAAAAATTATCTGTGGTGCCCACCGAGTCAATTTTGCGAAGAAAAAGCATCGTTCTGTTACCGTGCGCGTATGTAATATGACGGAATAAGGAGAGCTAGAGTTACCGGGTTTGGCCCTTGCGTTCAGAATTATTCCCCTCCCCCGATCAGCAGGAACCTGTGGCAAAAACGCTGACGTCACTTACGTTCCAGCAATTACCGACACCTCTACCTGACAATGTATTATTCAGCTTTTAATTAAGGTCCTGGTATAACAAATTTAAACATAAAGTTTGACAGTGTAAACCAGAAAAAGTATTCTGCATTTTTATTGCCTCAGCATGATTTTGTTTGGCATANTTGGGTAAGTCTTAAAATTTGGGCCACATAATGGGCTTCAATCTGGTATGGGTCTGGGTGAAAGCTAAAACTTTGGGTTCAGAGGACAGCTCAAAATGTTAATATAGCCCATAGAGGAAAAAAGGGTCCAATCCAATTACAGGTCTGTAACCTATGACGGAATTAGGAGAGCTAGAGTTACCGGGTTTGGCCCTTGCGTTCAGAATTATTCCCCTCCTTCGATCAGCAGAAACCTGTGGCAAAAACGCTGACGTCACTTACGTTCCAGCAATTACCGACACCTCTACCTGACAATGTATTATTCAGCTTTTAATTAAGGTTCTGGTATAACAAATTTAAACATAAAGTTTGACAGTGTAAGTCAGAAAAAGTATTCTGCATTTTTATTGCCTCAGCATGATTTTGTTTGGCATATTTCTGCTGTTCACAGAGGAATTAAAACATTCATACCAACATGCTATCACCCGTCCACAGAGCACTGGCTAGACAGCTTGGCCATGTGGCAAGAACGTATTTGACGTAAGCTTATGGCCGCCACTCGCGCAGTGGTTGTAACAATTCGGACTTTTGATAATGTAACCCTGTGGGTTGTCTGGGGCCAGCAGAGGCGTTATATCATTATGACAGACAATTGAAAGACTGTTTCATTGGAATAATATTATGGTATCGTATGATTTAATATGGTCTGTAGGACGGCTTACTCTGATAGTGATGGTGAGTGTAACAGGGAGGAAAAGCATAATTATCATCTGTGCATTAATACTGAGGGGAAAGATTATGAGCCCGAACTAATATAATCTGAAAAATATGCCACTAGGGATATTTCAGAATCACTTATAGAAGATAAATTTGAAAGAAAGGCCGAAAGAAAGTTTCCTTTCCCTACCGGGGACCGAACCCTATGCCCTGTCATTCACAAGCTGTTCGTGCTACCACCACATTACAGAGGCCCTAACTTCACAACAATTTTAAACCTTAAATATCTACTGCTCGAACAGTGTGCCCTAACTTCCATGTGACAGCCAAGTGTTTACTCGTGACCTAAACACACTTCCCAACAGCTCACATGACGATGACGGTGGTGGAGGTGGAACTCTTGTCTGTTGGAGCGGTTGAGTAAGCAGGCAGAATACTAGGCGTTGTTGGTAACCTTATGACCCTTATGAATCTGCTGTTATCCCAATGGATAAATTTTGATCCCCAACTCAGTTGCCTTCCCTTCTTCCTATTCGCCATTCTCATGCCTGGGTGAGTAACTTGGGCGGGTGTTTTCAACTTTGGCCGACTTTTGCTTTACAATCCACACACGTGTTTCTCGTGCGTTTTGCTTGCACAATGTTCATATGCCATGGCCCTTGACTCTCTTATTCATCTGGTCGAGATCATCCTCACCACCACCTCCCCTCCCCTCGAAAAATATATCCCATGGGTATGATTTCATCATTGGGCTCTCTCCTCTTACCTTACCTTATAAACTGTGTTGCCAGATTGGCGCCTAGAGAGCCAGATTTGGCCATTTTGTCAAGTTCCTGGCGCTTGTTTTTTTGTTTGTTTTTACGCAATGGCTTTTTGCATACGATTTGGCTCATATCAGTTTGAAAGGACACAAGCTGAATGCATTTTTCATTGAAAATCTCTGCCAAGAAAACTTCGAATGCACATTAAAAATTTAAAGACTGGGGAGAGACATTTCCACACGTACACCCGAATTCGTGCCCATTTCTTTACACTGATTGTGCTCTGTTCTCACAACAAGTAAAACAAGTTGAAAAAGGATCCGGACCATTTTTCAGGCTTTTATTCCGGTAGCTTTTGACTTTTGCTTTTCACGAAATGTAGGGCAAAATATCACCTTCCTACAGTCTTACATTCTGAGAGTCTTCAACAATAGGCTCGAAAAGGATCTATGTGGCCTGACCACCGAGAGATAGAAACAAATCTACGTGCCTTGATCACCGAAGATAGACATAGATCTATGTGTCTTGATCACCGACAAATAGACACAAATCTATGTGCCTTTATCATCGAGAGATGACACAGATCTCTGTTCCTTGAGCACCGAGAAATGGACACGGATCTAAGTGCCTTTATCACCGAGAGATAGACACAGATCTATGTGCCATGAACACCGAAAAATAGACACGGATCTAAGTGCTTTGATCACCGAGAGATAGACACAGATCTGTGTGCCTTGATCATGGAGAGATAGACACAGATCTATGTGCCTTGATCATGGAGAGAGGGATATCGAAATATGTGCCTTGATCATGGAGAGATAGACACAGATCTATGTGCCTTGATCATGGAGAGATAGACACAGATCTATGTGCCTTGATCAAGGAGAGATGGATATCGAAATATGTGCCTTGATCATGGAGAGATAGACACATCTATGTGCCTTGATCATGGAGAGATAGACGCATCTATGTGCCTTGATCACCGAAAGAGACTAGACTCAACCCTCATGAGTATCTCCACCTAAGTCCTAACATAGCCCATCGTAAATCAACGAGCCTTATATTTCTAGTGCACCGAGCATATCCCTGCTAGCACGTTCATGGATCCCTGCGGGACACCATGTGGGTGGTTATATGGTACCAAATGTTAGCTTTGCTCTTAGGCAAAACAGGAGTCTCATATTGGATGGATGCAGCCGGGAATTACAAAAATGTCGATATGCAGCCGAAGAACACACTGCCAAACTTTGGTCCTCTTTTAGAAGCCAACTCATTGTTCAGATCTGGTCCTTTGGGACTGCTCCATTCTCAGATAAAATTAGAAGATTCATATAGGTCCAGACTGGACCAGTGATTTGATGAAATGGAACTGACATCACTTCTTATTTTCAGAACAGCTTTGCCCCATCAAATATATGTAGCATCCGTAGCTGCTTACATAGATCTTTCCATGAATAGATAGGTCTATTGGAGAGCACGACTGGCCCAAATTTAGTAACACCAGGTGGGGTAACTCCAACCAATTATATTTAAAAGCTGAGAGTAAGCACCTGATTGGTCAGATAGTAAAGAGGTTGGCTAGAGGAGACTGCGTCCTAGATGAAGCGGTTGGACTTGGCGATAGATTGCTCCTCCCCAAACTAAAAAAAAAACAACGGCCTGTTTTCTGAAGGAAGTCATCACATGTTCGGGAACACAGCAGAGGAGGAATAGTCGGACTGTCTCCTCATAAACTAAGAGCTTGCCCATTAACGATGGGATCTCTTATCTTCGTAAGAATAACATTAGCGCGTCGGTGCTGAATGTAGCCTTGGTAGCGTTCAGCATGCAGAATTAATGTAATTCTTTACGATCTTAAGAGATATCATCGTTAATACCCAAGTTCTCAACCACTGGAGAGATGGTATTTTTGAAGTCTAGATGTCTTACGTACCGACGGCATTGTCAGGAAATGTCATTGTGTGTATGCCTACCTCTCTGAAGGTTACAGAAGCCTAATCCAGTTTCCCTCTTTATGCCAATAAACTGTTTTCTCTACTGTCACTTGCAAAAAATTCCACAATCTCTAAGTCTTCTTTAATTATTTGCAGAATTCAATGAGTTTATTAAAAATGATGTTCAAAATATAGATCTTGCAGTTCGTTTTCGAGCTGCGAACCGATACATCGAAAGGTGTAAACAAGCTGACCAGTTTCCCTAACGACAAGTGCTCCGCAGAGAAGGCCACACCGAAACCGAAGAGAATGACCCAAACTTCAGGTTTAATTTACAAAATCAGGAGAAAATGTAAAATAATTCGAAGGTAGGTTCACAAATCTAGGGCCCATTCTCCACAATCTATCCAAAGGACAGATTTTTTTCCTGTCTTCCTAACGCATGTAACAATATGTTATTTTCAGCCAATTAGAGGTCTGTAACCTAAAATGAAATCTGCTAATTATCAGGTTATTGTGCGGGACAGTTGTCGTTTAGACATCTTGTTATATTTGCCTTGCCGCCCCCCCCCCCCCNNAGTCGACCTTGACCTACTTACCACATCTCCTTGTGTAAATTAGTGGGCTCTTTCATGTTATCAGAAAAGTTGTGAAGTACGAGTGGAGGGAGTAACGTGAAGATGTAACTAGAAATGATTACTCATAGCAGCAAGACGAAAAATTTAATTTCGACCCGAAGTTAATGGCCACTAGCTAACCTGATCAGAAAATCGTAACAAATTTTCCGCTCGGCAACAGGTAAACGTAGACCGACTCTGTACACTCAGTATGAACACTGCCGTCGAATGCATGCGGATCTATCAAACATAAAACGTACACTCGCATCATAGCTTTATACTGACGCAACCGGTTGGCTTGGAAATGCAGGTGAGCAAGGTAAACCATCAATTATATTGACGTGTATCGAAGATAAACACACTCTTGAAAAGGAGGTCTGCAGTAAATAAACCTGGTCTACCATCAGGCATGAGAGCCCCGTCTCACTCCTCCCCCGACCCCCTCCTCCCTCCCGCCCCCCAACCGAAGCAGGACCTGACACACTCCAATTCCATGCAAGCAGACTTCAATTTCTGGTCTTTGAGGGTTTAACCCTTCCAGACAATCGCTATTGGCTGCCCTTTGGAGGACTCCGTGGAGCACTAAGCTGCTCATAACTTCTTAACTACATGAGAGCTTGCGTATCGTAGGAATTACATCCCATCGTTAATGTGCAAGCTCTCTACTATCGAAACGTGTCGTGCCTTAAAGCACTCACGAATGCCTTAGAAGCGACATTGATACATTACCATAGTATTGATGAAAAGAGCTGATAATTTCTTTACCCAGCATACCTCCGATGGAGTTCTCGCTCTTGTACTACATGAAATGGATAACGTAGGTACTCACCAGCGCCTTCGAAGGTAGTTAAACATGCTCAAGTGAAACAAAAGTAATGGCAAAGCATAACAGTTAAGCATATAAAGTATCCGGATGTTGTGGATAGCAAATTAGACTTGTCAGGAGGGAAGTAAGCTACTACTTTACAATATTCAAAATATTGCTGAGACTGATGGCCATGAACAGGGTGGTGCGACTAAACATCTTGTCAAACAAGGATAGTCTGTCAAATGTTGAATCAAAGCGTCACAATGATCATTCTCCTGCACTGTAATTAACCATACTGCTTAAGTGATCATTTTTCTTGTCTATATGCATGGATTCTCTCAACTAGTTTCACGAGAAAAACACCCTGAGTGTTTTGGCAATATTAAATTTGTCTCTGAAGGGATTTAAAAAAAAAAATTGCATTTGAGGTGACACTGAGTAGTCTTAATAGAATTAAAAATTGGGTTCTTTCCGATATTTGTAAGTAGGTCATTTAGTCGCTACAGAATGAGTACCTAAGCTCCAGTCCTTATGACTATAATGACAGAAGTTTTACAACATAGCGAGGTATGACGTATATCACTTAGATATGACATCGCAGCATCTCTTTACTGTAAAACTGTAAACTCTATGCACACACGGTAATGTTCATAACAGAGACAAAGAGAAAAAAAAAACGGTTGAAACTGTATTGACCGACTTGGAAAACAATCGTTATTAAAATCGCTAGTAAGCTGCGACATACAAAATTTCGTTAAAATCGGCTGATAAATACTAAAGTTATTATGAAAAAATGCCGATTTTTTTTCTTCCCTGAAACAAACTACAGTATAGTGTTGGGTAAGAGTTAGGAACCAGGTTAGAAAAGAGGAAGGACAAACGAGAGAGTTCTAACATAATGATTTTTTGGTGAGCTTTCATCTTCAAGTTCAGATATCATCCGGACGTTTTGGCACAGGAAGGCCTGATATGGCATTTCTTTTTATTACGATTATTGTGGGCGACAAACTAGAAGTAGATGTGAGTTTCACAGTTGGTTCATCAAGTATTATAATGTGGTCGTGGCGCCAGGAAATTCCATTTGCGCACGCCTGCCTGTGCCATATGGGTCTGTAAGAGACCCGAATTTGAAAATAAAAGCTCTCTATTGTCTAGTGACTTGTCTCAAACGTGCTTCCACCCTGATGATAGGAAAATCGCAGTGCATTTTGCACTGTTGGCTTCATTAGCATTTTCACCAACCTTTATCCTTATTAATGTGTGGTGAGTCAAAATAGTTTACAAAGGCTTTCTTTCACTCTTCATTAAAAATTTTGACACACACAAACATACGCCAAGACCGATTTATTCGATTTTGAACTTTCTGGGCTTTTAAAATATGACCTAAATTTTAAGGCCCTTTCACATAGTTAACACGATGACCTTACAACTCTAGCAAGACCAGAAATTTATGAATGGGTGGTAATATCTATTATAGTCTAAGTTTACTATCATTCTGCAACCACTCATGCCTTTTAAGATGAAATCCAGCGCCTATTCCCCGTTACCATCCCTTATGGCTACTAGCTAGTTTATGACTTTGAAGGGACTATTTAAAATTGCATACCCTTTATGCCAGGTCCGTTTGGCATCTTTATGCCTATTCTTAGACCAAGTTCAGGATGGCAGAACCCTTGATTGTGCTTTCCCAGTAACACATGACTTTCTGGTTACGTGATCTATCGCCAGACTGGCATACATCTCAGCCTCGTTCACTAGACCGTTCTTAAATATTCAACTTCAACAAGGTTCACTTCCTGTGTAATCAAAATGTAACTGTTTTACATTTAGGAGAGCAGTTACGTAACTAAATCCCACTTCCTGAGGTAAAACTGCATTAGGTAATAAAAGCCAATGTAACAGCCAATCATATTCCGCTGGTGTTGGACACGTAGAAAGCGGAAATAATGATTGTTAGGGTTGTGGCTTGCGCTGCCCGGGTGACTGTGCAACCATAACAGTTGAGAGTGGTCACTGCAGTTTTCATATCATTGTTTGTCGCTGAAGCCAAGTCTTCAAAATGTGAAGGTGTATGTACATGGCTCCAAGATAAAACGCATTATTTACTACTGGAGGATCGTTGGACACAAAAAAAAAGGCCAGAAATCATATTATTCTTTACGCAACGCGAAACTGGACTCTGAAACATTGTACGACAAATGTTGTTTCATGGAGCGGAAATTTGCATGGACACTAAATATTCCTTCTGTTACCTGAAGTGCACAGAATAAGCTCAAATTTGAAGCTTGTGGATAATGCGTTTTGTCATAAATCCTTCTGTGTTAATATGACGTGGTGAAGATGAATGATGTGCATGACTTGTTTAAGAAAATTATCGACATTGTTATCATTATCATCATTATCCGCATCAGCAGCAGCATCAACAGTAACAACAAACAAAAACCCCGAAGATCAGGTAACAGAGCCCATAAATTTATTGTTATAGATGTTCTTATGGAAAGAATATGGTATATTTATAAACAACTGGAGAGAGAGAGAGAGAGAGAGAGAGAGAGAGAGAGAGAGAGA
>JAWQUT010000013.1:1835003-1848367 GCA_033807755.1 Ellobium chinense | reverse complement strand
TCTCTCTCTCTCTCTCTTTCTCTTTCTCTCTCTCTCTCTCTTTCTCTTTCTCTCTCTCTCTTTTCGCCCCTTAAATTCCCCTCCCCTCCCCCAACTTCCCCTACCCCCTTGCCTATCACTGATTGTGTCCAACAGTGGCTGGTTTCGAAATATCTGCTTTGATCCACTTCCTCTATCTCTGTTCCCCTGTTTTCACTCCTTGTCGTCTTAATTCTAGGAGTGCATAATAATAATTATTGTTACAAGTATGATTCAGTTAACCGTCAGAACAGTATTTTGGACACTAAAATAATAGCTCTGCACTTAAATGAGTATTCAGTTACTTGTGTTCAATTTTATGGCATCAAGCGTGTGTAGGTATCAGATGATACATAATACATAACGTCACGATTCCGTAGTCAGAGGAATCGAATTTGCCCTTCGAAAGCGTCTAGCTTACTAGCTTCTACTGCTCCAAATACAAAGTTGTTCTCCATCTTTCCTCGATTACTCGCGTGGGCAAACTTTCACCTGTCTGGGGGTCTCTGTTTTTCCTACCTTCGGAGCATGCGATAACATTATCACTTCCTGTTCCTGTAATCTGTGGTTGCCCAATTACAGGGCTCGTTTAATGTCTTACCTGCGGGGATTTGTCTATTCATTTCCTGATGTTATTAATTTACATCCTCACTGCAAAGCTGTAGCAGAATGAAATTTATTACATTTTACATGGTGTTTCCGCATCTCTGGTGTTTCTCACCTTTGGTGTTTTCGCACCTCTAGTGTTTCCGCACCTCTGGTGTTTGTTTGTAAAAACTGCTGAATAAAGTTATAAAATTTAATTACGTTATCCATATGTTTCTAATTTCTGCCGTAATTCTCGCTTTCATCTGTTTCCAAATTGACGGTATTTACATTGCGCTATGCTCATGGACTTTATAATATATAGTCAACCTTCAACTGAAAGAGCCTAAGGAAAATCTTGGCGCGGCTCGGCTCGATCTCCATAGTCTAATAGCTCAGTCTTAATGCGGAAGTGCCAAAAATCAAAGGTTTTTCTACCAAAGAAACCAACCTGTTGGGAGAAACCATCTGTTTGAGGCGATTGCCTGTAGGAGGAACGAAAGGTTATTGGCCTACACAGATTTAATCGTCCAGTTTTCGTCCACTTGGTTTTCGAGAGAAACTGGAAAAGAAATAATGGTTGCAGGTGGTGTCAATCAACAACAACAACAACAACAACAACAACAACAACAACAACAACAACAACAACAACACATGCTCTTCATTGCACTCTATTGTAACTGGATATGACGTCTCCACACCCTGTTTCTTTCTATATGACACAAACTGAAACTGTTGGGAAGTATCCAAAGACAAATGTGTAAAGTATAAAGAAACTTAGGGAATTAAGTTCTCGATCGCAGTTGATCTTCGGCAATACAGACATAAAAATTATACCTGTATCTTACCTCACTCAAGAAGAGGCCGTCTTACATCAAACACTGATTGCCTGTCATCTTCAAGTATTTTATCCAACACCTGTCCTGTTGTCACAGTTTACACGATTACTAATACTACATCTCTCTGACTGTCATTTTTAACGTAATAATAATAATAATAATAATGCGGTTTATAAGTCTCATATCCAGGCTAATGCCCGCTCATGCGACTTCACACTATTATTATCCCAGCAGGCCTGATCACTCTAAGACTTTCTCGACTGCCTGGGGAGCATACAGTGCGGCTGCCATTTATAGGCGCTGATCACTAGCATTCTGACAATATCTTCCACTGCCTATAGCCAGGTACCCATTTTACAGACGGGTGGACTGAGGAAAATGTGAATGAAGGCACTTACAACATGACCGTGGTCGGGAATCGAACTCAGGACCTTTAGATCTTGAGTCCAACGCCGTAACCATAAGGTCACGCTGCTCCACGCAATCCCTAGAACTTATATCCGACACTTGTCTGAAAGTTACCTCTAGCACGTAATACTAGTCTTACAATGATGATGTCTGACTGTCACCTCTTACATGAAATCTTGTATTATATTTTACATCATTTTGTTACTTGCTCCACAAAGTCTTAGCACTACATCTTATATGTCTATCATCTCTTACATGAAGCCTTGGCATTTCATCCTACTTCAGTCTGTTATCTCTTACACGTAGCTCCAGCATTACATCTTACTTCAGTCTGTGACTTCTTCCATGAAGTCTTAGCATGACATCCTACATCAATCTGTCATCTCTTACATGGAGCTTTAGCATTACATCTTACTTCAGTCTGTGGCTTCTTCCATGAAGTCTTAGCATGACATCCTACATCAGTCTGTCATCTCTTATAGGAAGCTTTGGCATTACATCCTACAGGCATCTGCCATCTCTTACACGTAGCTCCAGCATTACATTACACATCAGTCTGATATTTCTTTCACGACAGTCCTAGTACCATATCCTACACGTCTTTCATTACTTACACGAAGCTTAAGCATTACATCCCGATCTCTAGGCCTATGAGCATAGTATTACATCCGCTCACTTGTTTGACTCATAATATATCTAACACAGAGCCCTAAGCCTACATTATACACGTATCTAACCTTCAGCTCTTACAAGGGCGCAGATACCATTCGTGTCCATTACCTACCATACCCACCTCCATAATAATATATCCGCCAACCAACAGTCAAATACAGTAGAACTCTGTTGTGCGGGGGTGACCGGGACTTTCGAACTTTCATGATTATAACAGTGCGCTGTTGTTCCTGCATTTGGGCATTTGGATAAGGGAAATCCACCGACTGATGATATAACATACGATAATCCAGGTAAAACACTGAGCAGTGGCCAACAGTTCCAAACTCAGGATCTTGTTTGTTTGTCTGCCAATCACTGCGTGCTGTGAAGTCAAAAAGGCAGGCCTCAAATAAATTATTTATTTCAGCTTGGTTTTCATCAGCTGTCGAAAACTCCGCTAGATTTGCGAAAAGTCGTGCTGTATGTATGTGAGGCAAGTTTCCCTTATTACCCGGGGCTGTTATAAATGAGTTCCACTGTACTGTATTTTGCAATTAAAATACATTCTTGCTTATTTCAGACCATACTCAGTCTAGCGAATTATGGCGCTGAGAGGAACAGCTGGTGTGACCTTGACCTTTCTGTTGGTCATCTTGGTAGGTAATGGCTCTGGTCAGTCACTTACCCAGTCTCAGAGGATGTCAGTGGACAGGACAATCCTCCAGATCATGAGATGTGCCAAGATACCTTCACTCGGTCTCTCCTTTATCTGTAAGTATGCATATCCATCCATCCATCCATCCATCCATTCATCCATCCATCCATCCATCCATCCACCCACCCATCCACCCTTCCGTCCGTCCATCCGTCCATCCATCCATCCCTCCTTCTCTCCCTCTATCCATCCATCCATCCATCCATCCATCCATCCATCCATCCATCCATCCATCCCCAGCCCTGGATGGTTCCCTCATGTACAGCCGTGGTTATGGCAGTACAGACGCCAACGGCCAGAGCAAGGTTGATGAGCACAGTGTCTTTTGCCTCGGCGGGGCCACGCAAGCCTTCACGGCTGTCCTCCTGGCCAAACTCATTGACGAGAATGAGAAGTAAGTTTTTTATTTGTCTTGTCACCTCTTCGCACTGTGCCTTGAGTGCTTTCTATTAAAAACTTACTTTGATTCACACTGGCCCAACCATCCATCCATCCATCCATTCTTCCATCCATCCATCCATCCATCCATCCATCCATCCATCCATCCATCCATCCATCCCATCCATGTTTGTTGTGTTTTAATGCTATGTAGAGGTTTCACATTGTTATGTAAATTCCAGTATAAGTGCGCCTTTGCTTTGTGTAAACTCCGTGTTATATATATTTGCTTCAAGGAGTATTGCTATATACGGAAAGGCACTATGTGAGCATGTGCAAATATACCGTATATGCTGAAATGTGCATTTTTGTTTCTCTTTATTGCACAGACTCTGTGTTTTTATGTAAAGATCTGGTGCTGCTGTATACAAATCCTTATTATTGTTCACATATTATATACTTCGAGTATACCTCGTACATTGTTATATACATCTCAAGTCCTGTGTACTGGTCTTGTTATTGCATGGCCTATGCTACCCTTTTCCGGGAAAAGACAATATGCGCCAAAATTATAATTTTTAGGAGAACAACATAAAAACTTCTCCGCTGCGCCTCTTATAATCTGACAATCGTTGGTGTGCACATGGCTGGCAATCTCTCATACAGCTGCGAGAGAATACATTAACCGCTGCAGTGCTTATACTGGTGTCTGTGGTCTTTTCCCGTAAAATGGCAGTGGTTTTGTGCAAGCTCCTTTGATGTTTCCACTGTATGTTCTGGGTAAAGATCTTGGAAATTTGAACCCAGAGAAATTTAATACCAGAGATACATGTATCTTATTTTCATACACAGTCATTGAGTAAAAGCAACGCCTATTGAACTTCAGGGAATCCACTATCCTTCCTTAGAAGATTTTTCTCGCGAGGACTTGATTTTCACGAAAAGTCAGAAGTGACTTTGCGGGAATCGAACGTTTTGAGAGCCCTGCTATTTTCTCATGTGGGTATGTAGGCATAATTCTTTGGTACTCCTAAGTGACAACTCAGGACTGCCTATAACACATAAGACTTGACACTCCTTATCGTCTTCATTTTGATAGAAGAACATACTTCACTCGAGAAAGTTCAAATGACGAGGTGTTTTGGCTAGCAGTAATGGGTTTTGCGTCTCCCTTGACGCGAATATTTTTTATCCTTGTAATATGCCCTTTAAAAATTTTTAAACGGAATGTTTTTTTCATGGGAAGTAATTTTACCAAGTCAAGCTCAACTCGCGAAATTCGCGCAAATTAGATCATCGTGACTTACATTACTTTACATTTCCGGCCCAGCGGCCAACTGGGCCTCAGCCCTTCGGCCTGATGTCATGGTATAGTATATGCTCGTGTTTTGGAGTTTTGTTCCAAATCTCTGGCTGCTCTGGGAGATAGCGAGTCCACATGTTTTTCAGCGCAGGGTAGTAAAAGAGATGGTGTATTATAGCTTCATATGGTTCCCGGCAGAAAAAAAAAATCACCCTCTACAGTATTTCCTTGGGTGTGCCAGAACCTGCGGTCGCCATCATGGAGGGTCCATGCCAGAGGCATAAACAAGGTCGCGTGTCGACGCCTTGCAAGCTATGCTGCTCACGCACCAGCTGGGGGTGGCACTTAGACTTTACCTTGCCACCCGCTGGTTTCGCAACTGTTACAGCTAATCTCATACATCATCAGCAATCATCAGCGCAGGATCTTCGCGATCTCGTATGTAGTTTCACTTCTCTCCTCGAATGACATTTATTTAAATCCAGCATCATTTTTCTGCCTTCGACTTTACATGTGTCTGTTTAAACTATATTTTACCTATAAAAACTAGCAACAACATCCATTTTGTCGAAAGGGATACCCATCTCTAGCATATGTTTTATATGGAGAATCCTGATGACAGGCAACATAAGGAAATTGTTTTACAATGTCAAACGCTGTTATACATCTCATTCATAATACAAACACATGTAGCAATACACATCATACATGTAAATACATAATACTGTATAACAAATGGAATACATAACAAAGTCATTGCTGGTCGTCAGCGGTGCAGCGCCCTGGTCCCCCCAGCTCCAAAGCCAGGTACTCATTTACACCTGAGTCGAATGAGGAAATGGTGACGTGTCTTTTCCAAGGACACTACACATAAACCGCCCAGCTCGCGAGTCAAACACATAATCCGTAGACTTGAAAGTCTTCAGTTTCTGAGTACGACTCACAAACCGCACGGCCACGCTGCCTTCTCACAGTTGGCACTGTTTTTTTTTTCAAATTCCCCGTGATGAAAAAGTTGGTTGTTCAGGTCACTGAAGATGTATGGTGCAAAAATGTTCTGATGTCCAAGTTTACCTAAACTAGATAATCTATAATTGCCTCTCTCAATCGAACTTAAAATGTTGAAACCTAAGGGTGCGTCCGCCTTGGTAAACTTGGGTACTGAGCATTTATATAAGCTATACAAAGACCTTTACGCTTGGTCCCTGCAACTGAGCTGAATTTTCGGTTTAAAAAATGTACTTACTGGTTCTTATTTCAAACCTGGGGCAAATTATTTCCTTGTGGCGAGTGCTGTAACGAAGTGTACCTGACAAAGATAAGTAATTTCCTCATCTTCCGGAGATATTTCGTTTATTTCCATCTCTTTTCAAGAATCAAACAGGGATGATAATGAAATATCAACAACTGTAATGTTGATCAGAATGTGGTTACCCAAGTTCTATTCCTGTTGCGACTTTTCTGAATAAGCGTGTTGTTTATCGGCAGCAGCAACAAGGAACCTTCACTACATCCACCAAAGATAATACTTTGGCGGGAAGCCAGCAGTTACACCCCTTGCAGACATGGGCCGACATTTGTGGTTATCATTCTTTTTTTCTTTAATCGTTCCCTAACTTTCATTAGAGGGCTATTTGCTTGTATGGGTGAAGTGAAATGAAAATTTGGCTTTGAGCCTATTAATGTAGCCTAGGTCCAATTTCTTATTTATTTAGTGGAAGAAAAAGAATAGGTAATCGCTAGAATCTACCCTCCCCCTTCCTCTTCCCCCAATAAAATGCTGTCAAAACAATTACCGTTGCTTAAGAAAATGAGGAGGTCATTGCCAGAATTCTTTTTTCCCCCTCCTCCCCCCCCCCCCNCCCCGATATATTCACGAAAAATACAGTCATAACCATGACCATCTCTGATTCCCAATCTGGCCTTCCGCGTTCATCTATTCAGTTTCACCTTTAAGTTATCCGTGTTGTGAATATGTTTTATGCCCCCTTATCTTATCTTGTCATTCACTCCAACCATCTCGTAAACTAGGTATCTGGCTATAGGCAGTGAAAAATGCTGTCAGAACGCTAGTGATAACGCTCGTAAATGGCAGCCATATTGTAAACACCGTCGGAAATCAAGATAGTCCGTGAATGACACGGTTTGCCTGGTCGATAATTATGTTAGGTTTCGTAAATAGGATGCGACTCTTACAAATCTTATAATTAAACGGGGTGCGTTTTTGTTTCCTTCATAATTGTCTCGCTAGTCTCAGAGAGCCACTGAGCAGAGTCTAGGTGGGGCTTAGACGTTAGTTTGGCAGTTATAAATTGGAATCAATGGGTTGCCAGACTTGCCTTAGCTCTGTCGGATTTTTGGCTCTTTTTAAAAGCCCTTGGCTCCCAAAATAACTGACTGGCTCTTTGGCCCCTTTTTGGCTCCAACAGAGTTAAGGTCAAACTTGACTTTCCTGTACGAAAAGTGCTTGCACTTCTCTCCAACTTTTCAAACATGGTTTGGCTCTTTTTCATATGTGATTTGGCCCCGCTCAAAACAACAACGAAAAAGCCTGGCAACTTTGATCGGAAGATCACACAATGGCGGCATTCATTAATAATGTGGTTTCAAAGTTGCTGTTGGCATAAATCAACTTCCTGTTACATGCGATCTCCGAGGGACCCTCCTCGTGTCGGAGAAGGATGTGGCAAGAATCAACGGTGATCTGAATGCTAATGAATGAGGCAGAAGTATAGCAAAGCAAAGATCACTCGCAAATCAGTGCATATCTCCTGTCGCTTCCGCATTAGTCGCAACCATCTTGGCTTGCCTATTGAGTGACGGCCCCTTCGTACTCAAATAAACGCAGCCCTGGTTTTCTACATAATGCTATAAACATCTAATTTGGATCCGTTGGCTCAAACGTATGCTCTTCGCTGTATCTTTCAAACATAGACCTAACCTTTGCTGTCTGACTGCCTGCCTAATAGGAGCCAGAAATCTCCACTGAGAGGGCAAAGGGGTGCCGGGCTCTCACGCCCTTAAAATGTGGACCCAGAGACCATCGTTACAGTCATCTCCGCCTATACGCAGTCCGCTTAAGCACACCTTCCGTTTAATGATACGTGTTTTCAGGAAATGGAGTACCTCATTTCGATGAATAAACGCAGCTTCTGTTAATCATTACTTTTGCTTAGGAGGAGTTGCGAGTACACTGTAAGGATGGGACGATTTTGATTCCAATAGTCGAATCTTGATTCCACGTCATGAATCGATTCGAATCGATTTCAAACACAGAAATCCAAGTAGGGATTCCAAGTACTATCATGAATAGACCCAATTCACTGGATCCTAACAGTTAAAAGACATAAATCTTAAGCATTTTACAGATTTTGACTTTGAAATGCCACCAAAATGCCTCCTCATGACAAGATGTGCAAAATGTTATTGTTGATTAAATGTTGATGTGTTTGATGATGATGATGGAAATGGTGGTTGTGAATTTGTTGTAGTTGGTGTAGGTTGTTGTTGCATTGTTCTTTCACTTTTCACTTTTGGGCAAATGGTGATGGCAGTATGGTGGCGGTATTGGTATAGTGATATTGATAAAGCTGTATCACTACATAACAGCTATGTCAAAATATGTATAGTTCAGAGTGTAAAAGCTAACACATTTGTCTGTAATGTGCATTTTACAGGACTCTTACTCATATCAAGCCCTGGCTATTCTTTAACCTTTCGATCCTATTTGTATCCATGTAAACTACTGTCTTAAGAATATAAAGTAATTATAGATGAACTTTTCTTATCCAGTGTTTATTTAAAACGGTACTTATATATCCCAGACTGATACCCCCCGCGTTCCATCTTATTTCTTTATTCTTAACTAGCTAAATCTGGCAAGTACTTGGATTCGTTCCTTTTTTTCGATTCCGGATCGAAAATGCTTGGAGTCGAACCAAACTGATAATCTGTGGAATCGCCCATATCATCCCCAGAGCGCCGACCAGACTGTGTATCTCCCTGGCTTCTTGCTGTCAGCGCTGGGGGCACCGTGGCCTCATAATATTTTAACACGATTAAGGTGATGAATTTAGAAAACCTGGTGGATGTATAAAAACATCAGATATATCTCTTTGCTCACAAATCAACACTAGCTTTGGATTACAACCACAAATCACCAGTTTTAAACCGTTTCCGATGCGCCGTTGAGCTATCAACGTCATTAGAATAACTTCAGTAGGCCGGATAGAACTAACAATGAGTTGTTGGGAGCGGGTGGTCCTGGATTTTTTTTTTTNGGGGGGGGGGGGGGGGGGGGCGAAGAAAAGTTCGGCGCTCCAACGGCTTGCCTTCCTCTGTAAGCAGTGCCAAGTAGTCACTTTGCTGCAGAGAGAGCGAGAGAGAGGAGAGAGAGAGAAAGAGAGAAAGAAAGAGAGAGAGAGAGAGAGAGAGAGAAAGAGAGAAAGAAAGAGAGAGAGAGAGTGTGAAAAGGAAAGGGCAAAAAAGTATGTGAAAAGCTCATGAATTCTTCTCCAGTCAAAACAAACACATTCTCTTTAAATCTTGCCAGTCTTTGTAAGATCATCCTGAATTCCTGCAGTCTCGAGCACAATATTGCGCAACATCTACTCCTTCAGTCTTGAATATCACTTAATATTATCACAGCTGGAGAATATTGCCGTATCAGATTTTGCTTTTCATTTTCGTTTTAATATATTATGCAGTTATGTTGTTTTGGCCATGTATTTTCCATGCATTATTATCAATGTCTGACTAATCAGTTGTTACTATGTAATCTGGGTTCGAATAAATGAATAATCAAACCTCTCTCTCTCTCTCTCTCTCTCTCTCTCTCTCTTTCTCTCTTTGGTCGTGACAAGTAGCTGATCATCATTAATCAAACAAAAATAGTCCATCATGTCATACTATAATAAAACTAAGAAGACGAGTTATTATAGAGCGTATGCATTTCATTACCAAGCCACCTACACACATGAACTCTGACATGCCACCTGTTTCATCAATGCCGAGTTGCGTGGTGGTTTCAGTTTTTCTATTTAGAGATGCTTTATACTCTAAAAAATGAATTCTTCTTTAATAAACGTCGTGTAATCCCCAGTTGTTGTTTTGAATTTACTGAAACAAAAATTGCTTTGCTTCTCTTGGTCAGAGATCAGGGGTCAAAGTTCATACCATGCTTTGTTATCATTTTTTAAAAATTATT
The DNA here is from genome assembly GCA_033807755.1 of Ellobium chinense. Classification (NCBI taxonomy): domain Eukaryota; kingdom Metazoa; phylum Mollusca; class Gastropoda; order Ellobiida; family Ellobiidae; genus Ellobium; species Ellobium chinense. The sequence goes on along the minus strand of JAWQUT010000013.1, from coordinate 1,838,261 downwards.
TTGGCCTATGCCGTCGTATCAGAAATTCGCTGTTCTGGCATGCACATCCCATTCGAAGAATGGGTGTTTTTAACTAGTGAAGGTAATGCATGTGGGAGACAAGAGAAAAATGTCACAACGTCTACAACTCCCCAACCCATCTCTCCAAATAGGACCACCTTGCTCTAGGAGGTGTGAGATAACGCCATCTCCCTCACCCCCCCCTCCCCCAACTTCATACAACCCACCAACCAACCACCCACCCACACCCACTTGCCTAGGTCTCGGTGAAAATTTATTTCGTTGTACCGCGTTTCGTACTAAACATAAACTGTTAACCAGTTGTGTCTGATTCAGTGAAGATTCCTGGAATTTAATTAACCCTCTAGTGCCCAGCGTATCAGATCTGATACATTTCGTGGAACAAAGAAAAAGCAAACCAAGATCATCACCCCACCATAATAGTGTGAAGTCGCATGAGCGGGCATTAGNNNCATAATAATTTAATGAGGGCGAGAGAAAAAAAGGAGTGGGGGAGAGAGAGAGAGAGAGAAAGAAAGAGAGAGAGAGAGAGAGAGAGAGAGAAATAGAGAGAAATAGAGAGAGAAATAGAGATAGAGAGAGAGTATCTTCGTAATCCCCAGATTTTTATCCATCTCCTCCACCCCTGGAACCTCTTCTTCTATCTCGTTCAGCATCGTCTCTTCCCCCTTCCCCCACCCTTGCCGCTGTGTCTGCCGCCCCCTCGCTCATGCATAGCACGTTCATAGATTCCACTTGGTTCTCCTCGGCAGGTAAATATTCTCAGGGGCGGATCTGTGAATTCTCCAGGGAGTTGTTGGGAGGGAGGGGGAGAGGGAAGGGAAGAAAGGGAGAGGCGGGGGAATCAAACTTGCTACGTCCCACTGGCCAAGTGAGAGAGAGAATGGGAGAAAGAGAGGAAGGAAAGAGAGAAAGGTTACTCCTGTCGGATAGGAGGAAAACTTGGATGTTCCCCTCACCCCCTTGCAAATCCGCCTCTACCGAGGCCAACCGTACCTTTCCTTAGTGCACAACATTCTTGACACTTGGCACTCTTTTATCTGAGAGGTACAAACTTATTGTAAGATGTTTATTTACCTTGGTTGCCTAGGCAACGGATCCAAGGCACGCTGGTATTGGCAAAGAAAGGGCGTTACACCTATACATACCTCTTACAATGGAATGATGCAACTTGACAGATTTCTACTAAACCATATTTACCTGCTTCTCGTAAAATACTGCACATAGGGATGATTTTCTTACTATCGCACTACTAGCATAGACTAATATTTTATACTTCCAAAAAATGATCATCCAGGAATTTTAAAATATGATATAACCGTGCAAAATACAAATAGTTCACATGTATTACGAAAAATCAAAACTATGAAATACTGAAGAGAGAGAGAGAGAGAGAGAGAGAGAGAGAGAGAGAGAGAGAGNGAGAGAGAGAGAGAGAGAAAGAGAGAGAGAGAGAGAGAGAGAGAGAGAGAGAGAGAGAGAGAGATTGATTCTGTGACTTTCATTTTGAACGTGAAGAATTTAAGATGAGTGTATGAAGTGAGAGAAACAGAGAGAGAAAGAGAGAGGTAGGGAGGGAGGGAGGGAGGGAGAGAGATTGTTTGAATATGTGTGCGAGAGTGCGAAAGAGGGAGAGAGAATTGAGTTCCATAGTCGTAACACTGAGATATTTCTCCATCTCATCTGATTCTTTTCGCTTTGCTTTTTCAGCCACCATCGGAATCCGAAAATTCTTATCCAGGAACTACTGTAGAAGTGCATTTTTTTTTCCCGAGGATCTAATTTTCGTGAATTTTGGGAGCTGACATACAAAATTGTTTCCCGCGAAACTAAGTTCCCTTCATTTTTTTTTTGTGTGTGTGTGTTTTCAAAAGGGCTGTCTACGAGTGCCAATTATTTTATACTTACCACATCAGATTAAAAAAAAAAATATTGATCATAGTTTGCTCTTTATCGGTACGAAGCAGAGTTGCTAGCTCGATGACTTTCGTGTGATTCTAGATTTCGGATTACTCTAGATCTCTGCGTTCATACACACTCAATTAAAAGAAACAACAAAAACATCATGCGGGGCTCCCGAAAATCATTCCTTCGCAAAATTAGACTCTCACGAAAACATGTAGACATATAAGATAGTATGTTACAAGACTTCAAAAGAAATATAAGACCTGATGATTCCGAAAGTCTAATGCAATGGTCCTCTTTGCGCCAGTAATAAATTATTTCTCAACGGTCACTTAAAATCCAGAGTCACTCAGACTTTGCAGCATTCAGTGAGCTTATAAAAAAGTTCTGCTTTAAATACAGTAAGGTGTTTCCATTTCGCTTTCATCAAAAGATGTAATCATGTTAACTAATCTCCTGAATGAGAAGTGTTCCGCACAGAATGCCACGCCCATACCGAAATGAACACCCCAAACTTCAGATTTTGTTAAAATGATCAGGAAAGAATGCCACAATATTATTATTCTGATGTCAGACAGGTTCACAAATCTAAGGCCAGTACTTTATAATCTGTCCAAAGTTTGCTGTTCTGTCAATATTATTCTTACTATCGTCTTTGCTTAAACTCAGTTCATGGGAGCATCAGTGTGCTCAGTGAAGCGTCATTGTCTGTTGTCACATTTTGTTATGAAGTATACTTTTTTTTTTAAATGAAGTATACTTCGTTAATGCGAAATATAAGGAAGTGGATTGTGATTAGACAAATCCGGCTGCAGTTACATATTGGTGCAACTACAAACTCTCTTTTTATATGTTAATCTGAAGATGCTTGGGGAGAGGAGGGACGAGAATGGAGGAGATACATTTCACTATCCCTGACTCCGTAACCAACATTCCAGGAGGTGGAGGTAGAAGAGCGATGGAGTGCAGAAGCCATGACACTCAGTTTCGCATTTACATGTTTATAGTATGGGAAACGAGCAGCAAACAGGTTACAGTTAGGAACTGGTATTCCAAAGACTTGATTAAAAGGTACTCGTAGCTAATGCACCATACTCGTGTAGGGAAGAAAATATATTCTTGGAGCATGGGATTTCGAAAACCATCTCGAGAGGAATTTGCACAAACCTGGTTGTAGGGAGGCATTGCTGAGCCCTACCCTTTTGCTAAATAGTTTTGAGCCAGCATGTACATAGAGGACTTTAACCACTTAATGGCAACTTTTGTTTAACCACAATACTTTTGGGATAGCAAATTCTATTTTCTTTTATTCAGAATGTATCCCCCCCCCCC
>JAWQUT010000013.1:1806403-1825220 GCA_033807755.1 Ellobium chinense | reverse complement strand
CAGGGTTGGAGGAGGGAGATGTTAGAACATATCTGGTAGAGGATATCCGTTATTTGCAGATCAAGGCTGAACATCTGACCCTCCCTCTCCCCTCCTCCCCTCTTCCCCTCCCCCTCCAAAACAAAATCCAATAATCAGCATTTTGAGTGTTCTTGCGCGGCATTAGAGCACCCCACGGAAAATCCCGTCCGTGTCTATTTCTGTGTTTTATACCCGCACTTTAGTTGATGATGGTGTAACTCAAGACGCTAAGTTAGCTCCGCTCACACGCTCAAGGGTACATCGATTTTTTTTGTTATTTATTTTGGGAGAGGGTAGGGACGCTAAACCTTGCAAAAGGAAGTTATTGAACATCAACAAACTTGTGGGGTCGGGTGTGGAAGGAGGGTGGTGGTGGTGGTGGAGGAAATAAGGGGAGATAATGGGTAAGGCCAAGCCACTTCCATTAGGTCAGATTAATTCCTATCACTTTTATTTTTACTCCCACCCAGTGGCGAAGATAATACTTCCCCCGGGGGAGGTGGGGGGAGGGGATGGAGATGGTGTGGGTGTCTCTATCTGTCCCATCTCTTTTGTCATGAATATTTTCATGCTTTTTCTTTCCGCAATCGGAGTGACTTCTCTAGTGGTTGGGGTCTCCCCGCAGATCCGCCACTGATCCCTTCGTTTTTCTGTATGATCGATGACCCATGAGACCTCGACCCATTTTGACAGAGCTCGTTACTGGAATGTATCTATGGGCGCCCGGAGGCCGCCATCACTATGGTACAGTGCCAAATAGGCTTTTGGGTTCTTAGCTGAGGTTTTGGGTGGTTTTGGGGTGGTTAATAAATGCAGGACGTTGTCAATAGTCATACTATTTTGTCATTATTTTCTGCATCAACAACAAACTCCTCTTCGTCCTCCTCGGCAATAATGTATATAATGTCCATCCCATTAAATCGTCCATTCTTTACCTAAGTAGCAAGGAAAGAATCCGGTTTTTTTTTCTTTGTGGTGGTCTCAGATTATGGAGGCCAAATTGTTAAACGTCTCTTGGGGGCTTTAATAAAATTTTCTCCTCGAATCATAAAAAACGTTCTGAAATGGTCAAGATTATTTCTTACGTCTAGAGCCACCACTGTGCTCAAACTGTATGCTGTTTGTCGTGGGGATCTCGCGTTTAGATTCTTGCCAATTTCAAGTTGGATGAAAGATGTTAAAAAATTTGGATTTTCATTTTTTTTTTGCTGACAACAGATCCGCACAAATAAAATCAGCTCTGGACTCTGGGAAACACTGTCTGCAACAAGCAGGGCTGCATTTTCCCCACTTCTGCGTTGTGCACATTATCTGTCATATACATAATTTGTCCAAAGAATAGCGGGTATGACAGTGTAGAAACATGAACCTACGGGGGGTATAGAACCTTTGTAAGTGAGAACGAAAAGCGAGATGTTTTACTAGATCTTAACATAACTTTGATATCAACGCTTGCTATACCACCCTGTCAAGGCCTCGATGTAGACAGCTGTAACACAACTTTGCGTCGACTTTGATACAAATAATTATTTCACAACTTTGCTATGGCCTTGGTCAATATTGGTCTAAACAGTCATTAAGCGAACATGACGTTGCACTGACTTTGTTATATGTGGTGTTATAAGAACGGAACTCGATGATATATATTATACCCACCTTGCAGTGACCTTAGTAAAAGCATTTGTTACCACATAATATTATGACCACAATATCATATTTATTACATAAATTTGTCATGATTTCGGTAAAAATAGTAATTTCATAACTTTGTTATGATCTTGCTATAAACAGCTATTAAATCTATTAAATCCTTGTCACAATCTAAGCATAGAGTAAATAATGTTGTTATATCAATCAAGCTCGATGTAAACAATTAAAACATGACCTTTCAATGAACTTACTGTCAGCATTACCAGACATTGGTATGACGTCAATATCACAGCCGTTGCACATATTTGTCATGACCGCATGACAACAGACAGTTATCTCAGTGACATGATCTTGTAACAACATCGATGTGAAATGTTGTTATACAACTTTTACATTACCTTGATGTAAAGAGTCTTTACTTGACCTTATTGGGGCTCAGTGTAAACATCTATTAAATGACCTTCAAGTAAATATTTGTTATACAACCGCGTATGCACCGAGTAATGAATACCGTTGCTAAATATGGCGCAACATGGCCAAATGGTGGCGGCATTGAACTCAAGATCCAAAGGTCGTAGGTTAGATTCCTGATCACGTCGTGTTGTAGGCTAAATGCTTTGGGGAAACATATAATTCACTATCTGGTTATAGGCAATAGAAACTATTTTTAGAGTGCTTATGATTAACGCCTGTACATGGTGGCGTCACTGTATGCACTTCGGGGAATTGAGAAAACTCGAGAGTGTTCAGGCCTGCTGGGGTAGTAATAGTGTGAAGTAGCGTGAGCAGGCATTAGCCTGGATACAAGACTTAATAACAGCAGTATTATGAATATTATTATTATCATTATTATTGTTGTCATTGTTGTTGTTCTTCTTGTTGTTGTTGTCGTTATTCAGTTTCCCTTTATCCAAACATGTGGTTTTCTCTTTTAGGAGACTGCGCTATGTACCGGAGGTGTCTGGCTTCAGAGAGAGCTTTGTCTACAATGAGATCCTGTACGCGCTGGTGGAGGAGGTGGTCCAGGCACTTGGGGGAGACAGCTGGTACAATCTGATCAGGAGTCACATCCTCCAGGTCAGAGGCAGTGGACGTGGCGGTGGTGGTGGTAGTGGTGGTGGTGATGGTGCTGGCGATAGCACTATTAGATGGTGGTGATGCTGCCAGAGTTTTTTGTTGGTGGCTGTGGCATTATCGGCTATTGTTGATAGTGGCATTGCTGATGGTAGTTGATGGTAATGCTGGCTGTAATTGGTGGTGGAGCTGTCAGATGTCATTGGGGGTGATAATGTTGGTTGTTTTTGTTGTTGTTGTTGATGCTGCTGCTGTTGTTGTTGTTGTTGTTGTTAGTGTTGGTTGATGGAACTGTAAGATATCAATGATGGTGATAATGTTGGCTGGTGGTGAGTACAGCTGGTTGGTGTTGATGGTGATGGCTGCAATGCTGATGGTCGTTGTTTGTGGTGTTACTGTCAGATATGTTGATGGTAATACAGTTGGTTGTTGTTGGTGAGCGGTGGTACTGATAGATGTTCTTGGTGATGATATTGGTCGGCGGTGGTGGCGTGGTTGTGATGGTACAGCTGGCTATTGTTGTTAGTAGTAATGCCGATGCTTGTTGTTGATGATGCTGCCAAATGTTGTAGGTGGTGATAATGTTGGTTATTGTTAGTGGTGGTAATGGGGCTGCTATATGTTACTGGTGGCGGTAATCTTGGTTGAGTGGTGGTGGTGATGGTGGTAGTACTGCTAGTTGTCGTTAGTAGTGGTGATAATAATGTTGGTCACTGTGGCTGGTAGTGATGTTCAATCTAAGCACAGAACGGTGATACAATGTGAAAACCCTATACTTTCACACATACAAAATACTCAGAGAAGCCAGGCTGAGGTGGATAATGCCGGAAAGCTCAAACGTAATCTAGAGAACAACACACGAAGATGGATAATAAAAGTTCGCGACCTCGTCTTTGGCACAGTGAATACCGGTACATCAGAGTCTTTTACAAAGACCTCTAAGTCACTTCACCGAATTTTATTAAGACATAATTTTGCCTTAAAAAAGGACAGGATTCTAAATTAGCCAAGGATGCGTATTTCAGAAAATTGTACGAACTTGCGCCCATCAGCTGGCAGAGATCGAATCTATTCGCTTCGCGCTCAACCTTCTTTTTCATGTCCCTATTTCAACTTCGATGTCAGACTTGTAACACTGTTAAAAACTGAAATGACGATTATGTAGAAGAATTCCATCGGAAAACAATGTATTGAATTTACTGCAAAGGGGCAGCTCTGTCTTAAGTGGAATACTGTTACTTTCTAAGGCGAAACTGTATCGCACAAAATCACAATGAAAGTTTGGTGTTGTGAGAGATATGGTCAAAGATTTTGATGTATTCGTTTTGTAAAAAAATTAAATAAAAATATTCAAAGCCACAAACTTTTTTGATATACCCTAGTAGATAAGCAGAACAAGGGCATGGATTGTACACTGGCATTAGCGTGGACAAAACGTACGTATGTACCAAATTGGAACTTAACAGCAATGCAGAAAAAAAAATTAAGTGGAGGAATTGATTCTGTAGGCTCTCTGTTTTCGGGTTTTATACTTAATAAGCTATTTTTTAAAAAAAAGTGTGTTTTAGACTAGAAGTGCACTTCCAGATAGATGGAATACTTTGGAAATCTTTCTTTCTGATGTCTTTGCACACAGATCTGAGAATTCACTCTCAGTTTGATTTTCTTTTCTTCAGCCCCTGGAAATGCGAACCACAACATTCATTGGCACATTCCAGCCTCGAAGTACCGTCAATGTGGTCAAGGGAGTGGTCTATTTTGATGGCAAGCCACAGCAAATGATGCAAGATGCCTACAAGTTAGTATCTTGATCGGCTAAATCGATTTAAACTCAGCTCCTGGACGGCATGGAGGGAGTTGAGAATAAAAGAATATGTGATTATCCTGGACTGTTTTGAAACACACTTCTATCTTTACCAAAGTCATTATGCAGATGGGTGGAGGTATGAAGGTATTACTGAAATTAATCTACTGGATTCTCTCATTGACCCATTTGAATTACTAGACCTAATGTTGCCTGTAGACTGAGAGGGGAGGACAAGGACTGATGAAATAGAGCCCAGGGCAAATGTTTGGAGAGAATGTTGGGGGTGACAGATGGGGCAGAAGTAACTTGAAACTAATGACATTCATTGGGTGGCCAAAAAAGTCTACTTGTAAAGTTTAAAAATTTACTTAGTCTACTTTCAAAGTTTAATAACTTTGAACCATCAAATCGTAAGTACTGAAGTACTCACATTAGCAGATGGATATTGTCTGATAGTGCTGCAAATTTACAATAACTAGGTGATGTAGTTATGTCACAGCTGAAAAATTAAAAACTTATGTCCCCTAAAGCTTGCCAAGTGTGTTGCCTAACATGCCCACCACCTTAGAGTGATAAGTATGCCATTTTGTGACAATGGTTAACAATTTTTTTTTTGCTTGATGGTATATTCTCTTTAATTCAGTGATTCAGGTTTACAGATCAGTGATTCTACTTTCGAAATTAAATATTATTCTACTTTCGATATTAGATTTACTGTCAGTATTAGATCCTTCAACTAAGGGGATATATTCGGCCATTCTCGCACTCTCCTTTCATATGTCCTTCGCTTGCAGATTATGACCCCAATATCGAATTTTAATATTTAGGGAAACAGTAGTCATTTTACTTTATCTGAGCTGGATCTATGTCTTTATGGGCAATACACATCTTTTTCAGGGCAAACTTGTCCCTCCCCGTGTTAGGTATTGAAAACAGGAAGGTGTTTTTACAAAATGCATCTGAACTCATAATTTCCATGGATTTGCTATGGTTTTGTGAAGCTTATAATCTAAGACACAGAATGATCCAACTGGAGCCCGATGCTAGCTAAAAAAATGGGTTCAGAGGGCAGCTCAAAAAGCTTATTAAATATACATAATTAAAAAAGAAAAAGATGGCAGAAAGAATTACATATCTGTGATCTGAGCTCTGCTTACATGATTGCTCAACCTCGCTTTGCTTTCTCCCTTGTCAGTGGCTTAGAGCTGGTAGGTCCAGCCAGCAGCTTGTGTACCTCAAGCGCTGACATGTCACGCTGGATGAGATTCCTGTTGTATGAAGGCAGAGGCATCGGCAACTCACAGCTGATCAGAGAGGAAGCACTCAAGATGACCTACCAGGCTATCCAGGTGAGATGCTGGACAAGTATTGATATTGAATACTCAATACCTAGTACAGTACTTTTTGGGGTATAGTATTGGTGAGTACCCTTTGTAAAATGTTGAGTGGTTAGATACTGTTTTGCCCCACAGCCTAATATTTGAAGGATTCATGACTTTTCATGACTTGCTAAAGGAGAACCTGCCCCCAGACATCAGTACATGTATTTAATACTGCTTTTCAGGTGAAATAGAAATGTTGATTGTAGATATAAATTTGTTGTGCTTTTATAACATATTGCAAGTCCTGTAAATTATCATCACATTTTATTATTGTAATTATCTGTTTTGAGTTTGCATAATTTCTTATTATAATAGATGGCATAATAATATAACCATAAAGATAGCATCTCTATGCACATGACATATTTATGTTAGCTGCAGTTAAGTTTTATCTGAAGTGAAGTATTCTGTATTGGTGTCAATATCCAGCAAAACATACTCAGTATCATACTGATGCCTAAAATGTGAACTCGAGCTAGCACTAGGAGGGCGGTGAGGACAGACCAGTGTTGCCATTCAAAGTTATATTACCTTTACAATAGGGTAAAATTGCCTTAAAAAAGCTATTATGGCCTTCACAGGGGAAAATTTATTTGTGGAAATTGTTGGAAAAGAAGGAACTCATATGGAAGGGTGGTCCTGAGTATTTTTATTGATACATAAAGAATATAATTAATATGAATACGCTGTTTCGATTCCAATATCAATATAATCAGTATTTGGTTTATTTGCAATAAGATAGAAAGAGTGAAGAGGCAAGGAGGAATAGGGGGCTATGCTAAACTGAATTCAACAAAGAGATACTAAGTATTTAATCCCAAAGAAGATGTACTATGGAATGCCCCAGCACTTTTTTTCTCCACAATATTTACTTTTCTTAAGTCTAAGTACCTGTATTTTATATTGTTGAATAATCCCATCATTTAGTTTTTACTGTAAGCACAGTAATATCATTACCTTTCATTGTTTATTTAGACCACGACTGTTTTTCAGTTATTGATAGATGACCTTACACAAGCTTTATTTCGGGTATCAATACCTGATATATCAATAAAATAGTCGGGACCACGCTACTACACTAGTGCTGGGAACAATCATGAAATGTAGAATAAAATAGGTAAAATGCCAACCCCTCCTCCATTCCATAACCAGATCTAAGGTTTACTCAGCTGATGTAACTAGACATAATGTTGAGCCATTTGATATGACAAAACCTAGTGTTAACCATGAGATATATCTTGTTGTAACAAGACTTAATGTTGATCCACCTGACATAAAAAAAAAGAAATCTAATGTAAACCGTGGGTTGACCTGATGTATCTAGATATAAGCCTGAATTACCAAGCATAGAAAGACTCAGTGTTAATCATCAGATATAACAAGGCATTTGCTAAAGGATTTACCCACTATTTCTGGCAGCCCCGAGGGTATGGCGGCCCAGAAATTCAAGGATACAGACAGCCTGACATCCAGATCTCCTACACAAGGGATCACAATGCACTGGGCTGGATCAGTGGACAGTACAGGGGTACCTATGTAACTTTTTACCTACTGCCCCCCTTACCTGCCAATCTTCCTGCTTTGATGCTTGGCTTAATTGCATACCTATCTGTTCTTCAACTCACTATATCAGCTCACTTTATTTGCTATCTATATACATGCTCATGTCCCTGTCTATCTTCTTGCCTCCTTCCCTTAACTTGCTAACATAATTCTATTCTTCAACTCACCTTTTTTGCTATCTATAATACATACCCACCTGCCTGTCTGTTTTCTTGCCTGATTGCCTTAACTTGCGAATGTATTCTATTCATCAGCTCACTATTCTAGCTACCTACATACATAATTATCCACCTACCACCCTATCTTCTTACCTACTTGCCTTGTTCTATTCATCAACTCATCATTCTAGCTACCTATGTACATATCCACCTGTCTGCCTATCTGTCTGTCTTCTTGCCTGCTCACCTTATCTTGCCTATGTAGTTATTCCATTTGATTGCTCATCTGCTGCATAGCCACCTATCCATTTGCTCACCTACCTCTATTCACCTGCACATTTACCGAATGTTCTTCCTACTCATCTGCTTATCAGCCCACTATCTTCCGTTTCTTAGTGTGAGCAGTCGGGAAGTGTGTTAGGGTCACGGATGAACACTAGGTTCGCACGTGCAAGTTAGGGACTGATTCAGGCAGTAGGTGTATTTAAGAATTAAATTGCTGTGAAGTTAGTGTCCCTGTAGTGTAGTGGTAACATGTTCAGACTTGCACACTGAGAGACCCTGGTTTGATACCAGGCAGGGAAAGAAATTTTCTAGTGTAGGTTTTTTCGGCCCTTCTTCTCAAAATTGATCATTCACAGTAATTTGGTAAAATCCCTGGTGACACACTTCCTTAAAGTAACATCTGAAAAATTATCAGACTAAGCTCACCTTCCTTCCTGTTATATATAAGAGAAAGAGTACTATACTGTATATATGCCTTTCCACCCGGTTACATTAGCCTGTGGTCTCTTACCCTTTTCTGTCAAGTTCTGTCATCTATCCCAGTTTCAGTATTTGTATTAGCTGTCTGTTGCTCTTAGTCTCCCGCCCCTGTCACTCATCTCTCCTATTCTCTCTATCTCTGTCTCAGTTTTTCCCACCCTTTTTCCTTCTTTCTCCATTTATTTCATCCTCTTTCTGCCTTCCCACTTGGTATCCCCACCTGTTTTTCCCTGCACAATGAGCGGCCTCACCATCCTTAAAAATGGTTCCACAACATATCCACAGGATACATGATAAGAATGTATTTAACACAGCCTTAATTTATGCACTCAGTCATCAATTGTTCTAGGTCTTGCCTAGGAAAACACATTCATGATCTGTTTTGTCCTATCCTCTCCTACAGGTTTCTCCTTTGTGTCTCAAGATGGCTCCCTGCCTGGCTACCAGTCTCTAGCCACCATCTTCCCAAAACGCAACCTGGCTGTATTCACTGCCTTCACCGGAGATGGAGGACCCAAGGCATTAGCTGCTAAGGTTGGATTTTCCTGATTTCATACTGTTCTCATTATCAGGAGAAAAGTCACAATTTATTGACAGGCTTTTATCAAATTATTTCTTCTTCCTGCTGGACAGGACTTGGGATAATTTTTTAGCTGACGTGTGATAAAATTTAATGTCATGGATCAGTTGGCTGGGTTCTGGATTATGTTAGATGAGGCCCAACTGCTTGAATCAAGAGCTCAGTTGTGTTGAGAAAAGATACTGTATTCTATACATCACAAGGTTCTTGACTATAACCACTTACTAACCTGAGAGTAGAAGATTGCTTTACCGCTCTCCCTTGCTGCCACAGTCCCTTTCACAGGACATCATGACAATGTACAGCAGAAGAAAACATTAGAACTTATTGTCACAATCCCCCCTAAGGGATACATAATGTGGGCAGTTGGGAAATATATTAGGGTCATGAATGAACACTAGGTTCACACGTGAAAGTTAGGGAGCATATAAAAGTTCAGGGATTAAATCCTGCTAAAATGCATACTCAGAGGAATATTCTGTTTAATGAGGCAGACGATTATGGACTGATCTCTCCTTTTTAAGTCATAAATTCTGTCTTTTGGATTTGGTTGGTTCACAATAATAGGCAATCCGCTTGTTGGTGTCCCACATCCACAGTTATTCAGTCATTCTCTTTTAAAGTTGCTTTTGATGATTGAAGTATCCACTGGTATATCTCCCATCTAAGCATGGTCCCCCTCCCTCTCTGTATCATACCTAGTTGACAGAATTACCCTATTTACAAATTCCCCGATTTGGAAAGGATAATCTACTCTTAGCTCATTCCCTCCCTGACCTCTTTATATCTACAGGTGCTGGTGAACATCCTGGGTATCGACACCCTGATCATGGGCAACCCATGGTTCAATGACAATGATGTCTGTACGATTATAAACAATATGGAGGCTCTGGAATCCAAGAGAGAAAATCCTTACCATCATGTTTACAGGGTAGGATACAAAATTTATGCAACAGAAATGTTTTGCAGTCAGTCAAAATAATGCCTAAGTCACATTTTGGCTAAATCAAGTTATTGGCATGACATCAAAGCTTAGTGTGTGCTTAATGCTTAATTTCATTAAGTGAATTAAAAAAAAACTGACTTGGCATTAATCTTGCCCAAGGTATAGATATAGTCGTTTGAAGAAGGAAGCAGGGTTCACCCCATGCAATGGAAAAAAAAAATCAAAGAATCACAATTGATGAAAAATCTTATTATTATATAATTTGTTCAGTATCTCTTGCATCAATTCAAATATATTATACCTACAATTACTGATCATTTGCTCATAAAATCAATGTTTTGTGATTAGAAATGATTTTGCTCATGATTTCTGCTACAAACAAAATTGTTATACCAGACTGTCCTTCAGAGTCTGAAATCTCAGTTAGCCTCCTTTTGAATGGCTGCAAGATAAGTGGATAAGAAATGGGCATTTAGTCTTTTTAGAACAGGAATGCCTTACAATGTTCCTACAGAATAGGGTCAGATTAACCATGGGGCATTTGGAAAGAGCCCCACAACTCTGAAGGAGCCAAGGATCCTGTGTTGTTACTCATGAATCTATGGTTTCATGACATAGAGGGCATTTATTGCCCCCAGACCCTGCACCATGTTAATGTAATCCTGCCAGAAGCTAGGGATATTGTATTTAAAACAACAGAAATGTGAACAGGACAGGGGTGTTGGCAATTATTCATTTGAAATATGTGATCTTCTTTAATGAAAGAACGAGGAAGATCATGAGGCTTTTATACCTTGTGTCTTTATCTTTCCATGTGCTGTCCAATGTGAGCATCAGATAATAATATGGCAAACTTTGAAACTTTGGACTATGATGTAATTGTTTTGTTTTCTACATAATATATATTGTGGCTCCCTGACATCTTTGTAGCTATCGGAACATTTAAATGCACATATATATATGTAGGCAGGTAAGACTAATCAGTTTAGATCATTGCTTGGGAATTTTTGGAGTGGTGTTCTTGCTGTGCTGAATATGAGACGAAGAAAGGAGTTTGTAAGCATATAAACTTTAAAACTAATAGCTGCTAGTAGTGAGGGCGACATCCTTTTTGTGAAATTGATTCACTGAAGTATCTTCAAACTGAAGGGTGAAGAGAGGCAACTCCTTTTTCAATATCATCAAGAACTGCAGCATGTTCAGCCTGTGTGGGAGCACCAAATCAGAGTCACGTGGCAAGGACATTTTTCCAAGTCTGCACTCCAAACTTTCCCACCTGTTTAGCTGTAGACTGGTGGCAAGATAGATAGGGTGCAGACAAGGAGGGTTTACTTCGACACATGTCTGTGAACCCCAGAAGATGATCCCACACAGGCTGGACAAAGTGCAGTTCTTGGTGAGGTGAAAAAAGGAGTTGGCTCTGGTAACACTACAGTTTGTTAATCCCTCAAACAATAATCGTTAAAAGGATGTCACCTTCACTGGGGCTATTGGTTTTAAAATTTATATGGTTATTATTCCCTGCCTCATCTTGTTGTTCAGCACAGCAAGGGATACCACTTCAGAAATTCCCAGGCAATGGTTTAAATAGAATTGTTAGCCCACTCTCATAGAGGCTATTATATTTGCCCACTTGCCTACTTTTCAGACTCAAACTGCTGGGTTGCGACCTCTGGAAGACTTTGTAGGATTCTACAGGAACTTTGCTTTTGGTGATATCACTGTCTCATTGGAAAATAACAGCACGAAGGATAATACCCTGATCCTGGAGTATGGCCTGGGAGTCTACCGGCTCGAAACCACCAACGTCAACAACACTTTCCAGGTAACCTAATGCCTCAGCTCTATCATTATGTTTGCCAACACTGGAGGATTTTTTTTTTCTGTAAGAATCTTATTTTTGTGAAAAGCCAGAAAAGGGCTTTTCATAAAGATCTAATTTTCCTGAGCCCGGCATATTGGTTTTCCAATGTGGGTATGGGGCCATAATTCTGGAATAATCTAAAGTTTCATAATAGGACTGCAGATAAAACATATTTGGCCATCTGTTGTTTTGATAGAAACACATAATGTAATCCGTGATGTCTGATTAACAAAGGTCTGGAATTAGAAATACCAGCAATTCCATTTCTCTTGAGGTTTCCTGCCTCTTAAATCTTTTTTTACTGGTAATAAGCCCTTTGAATTTTATTTTTTTCACAAGAAGTGCCTAAGTTTTGTGAGTGAAATTCAACTTGCAAAAAATATATTTAAAACAAAAAAAAAACACCAAAAAAACCCTCACATATTCAGTACTTATTGTATGTGGGGACTGAGCTCCCTTTTCACCTTCCAACAACATCATTCCCCTATTGTTAACAAGGTCTACTGTCTTCATCATATAGCGTCACTATAATCTACAACATACATGTGATTCCAGGGCCAGACATACAGGATAAAGCACAATTTCTTGGTTATTATTAGATGCAGAGTTCATTACCCTCTTTAGACACAGTCCACTTCATGTAACTGCAACTACTGGGAGCATGGAAAAAGTTGAGGGATGCTTCTTTGCGGTTACTTCTTGTAAGAAGGGGATAGGAAAAAAAATGGGGTAACCTCTTTGCCTCAGAAATTCTGGATATAGCTTTGTGCCCAGATGGACTTCTTTACACTTGATAAGTCAGACATTGCACCTCTCTTCTGTGTATCTGCATTTTGGATCTCTGTACCACTTTTTCCATATTATTATATGGATGCCCGCCCTTGAGCATGCTGTGCCACTGAAGTTTGCAAAGATTACAAAACTTATTTTGTGGACAGAAAGTGGTTGGAGTTGCCGAAGGCAATGAGAGGATGATTAAATGAATTGTATAGGTTAACATTTGAGCTATTGTATCCCCAGCTGATGGCTAAAGGAAGTTTGTGGTACTCCACCAACGCTGATATGTATAGGAAAAACTCTCTTCTGGCCATCTTCTCCTCTGACCCACGAGATCCCGAACAAAGAGTAAGCGATGTCACCATTGTGGGCTTTGACAGACACATCGATCCTGTCTTCAGCAACAACCCCAGGGCACCACGTTATGAGGAATTTAAAGATGACACCCGCTGCTCAGCCTGCAACATTGTGACATCTCTGTGGACTCTAGCCCTCCTACTCATCTCTGTCTTCTGCCTTAGATAAGTTCATTTTATCAGTTCCAAGCACAAAGTGAGATGCACATAATATTTTGTGAAGTCTTACAGTATGGCTAGTGAAGTCAGTGATACATGTCTGAGTCTGCCTAGTTCATTAAGATATCATTCTTCTGTGGTTGTAAAATGACACCAGCATCTGTAGATGGACTGTGTATGAATGTGCTCAGATGAATTTAGTGATAGTTGTTCATAAACAAAGTTACAAACCAACAACATCAGGGATAAAAAGAATTGCACACTTTCTGACTTTGACACCAGAGAAATGGAGACAACATGGCCTTGACCACTCAGTTTCAAGATAATCATTAGACCTTGCCCTATTAAAACACTATGATCTTTTTTGATGCACAGTTTTTTCTGTGCAATTGGCCATGTACATTCCAGACCATGCCATGAAATGTATAGACACATGGCACATACGTGTATGTAGGGCTCCTATACATATAAAAAGATTAGATGCCACAACTCTGTCCAGCAGATCTAGCTGCTGAAGAACTACTCCTATATTTATACCGTGAGCTTGAATTTGGGAATTCTCTACTGAAACAAACTTTGAAATAACGTTCTTGTACAAGTTTGAAAGTAATGTGAGGGAAACCATAAAACTATGCATGTTGGGCTTAGGACAGGTTTGTATTGAAATATATCTGCACATCTTGAACATTAAGAGGGGAGACTATTATTTGCAGAGTGTATAACAACAATTCTTTTGACACTCATAAGAAGTCACAGCCATACTAATGACATAATGCTTGGGTATCCTGTAGAAAGTGTGGTTGAAATTAATGTAACAGTGCGAGAAACTGGAGTGTGAGAAACTACAGATTTAAAGTAATAAATCAGGCAGTTTGGCCAGCTTACTCATGGTCAAGATCTGAGTGATTCGGTAAAGAGGCAGTTTCCAAGATGGAGGCATTATCTAGTGGAAAGCCGGGTTATGGGTCTTGATGGTTCACTGAAGGTCAAGGTCTTATACAACCCAGTAGAGGTCAAAATCTAAACATAAGTTAGTTGAGGTCAAGGTTTACATGTAACATAAAGGAGGTCAAGGCCTAAACATGAGGTCATATGCAAAAAATAATGTGACAGAGGTCAGAAATTATGGTCAATAATCCAATGGAGGACAAATCTGGAACAAATTTAATCAGGATGTTTCCGAAGATATCAATTAATACAACATCTTAAGGCATATACATCTGAAGTTTTATGTCTCATCTCACTTATAAAAATTGTGGGGGCTGTACATATTTCTTATCAAGCATTATGTTGTTCACTTACTGTGTTGTTTGTTTGTTTGTTTGTATATTTTTTTTTGTTCTGTGGTGATTATGTCTTAGTTAAATTATAAAGTCTTCCATTGTGTTCAACTGACATTTCTATGCACTAAGTGTAAATTTAATAAGAATCATGTGGTACCGAGATAATAGTGTAATTTTATTACTCTAGTTTTCCAGTTTCATTCACTGCACATTTGTGTGTCTTAAAGTACCTAAAACCCTCACTATTTTACAATTCTTTTTTTCTATTCCTGATATGTTGCACATTTCACCTTCAGCTGTGAGATATCACTGAAGCTCTGCTTCGATGATGTTGTAAAATAACATTGGGTGAAAAGCTGAAAGTGTCAGAACTAGCAAAATCATCCAACACATTAAGGCATCTGATATAAATGGCAATAAATGCTCGGTTGTGTGAGGGTGTATGATAGAATACACATAATTATCATTATTAGTCACAGTTATAATTTTTACTCATGTTTGTATTCATGAGAATATATGGCTACATGCTTTTCAGTGTACACAGATCAGATTCTGTATTTCAGCATGTAGTGGTATTAGAATTTTTGGCCCAATTGCACCACTGGTGTCTGGCCAATTTTCATTAATGTCTACATCATAACTGGCAGGTACAAACCTACAATTTTTACTGCAAGGTAGTTGTAGCTTCTCACGTCTATATGTGCAAGAATTTTACTGCACACTACAAACATGTGCAACTCCAACTTTGCACGCAATCTAGGATCCTTCATATGGTTATTTTTTTTCCTTTTTTGGCTCATTGCTTGATGACATGCCCCCATCCATGCTGTGAAACATTAAATTTTGACTTCCTCACCAGTCATGTGGGGCATACCCGAAAGGGTGCACATGATCCACTAAGTTTGTAATGTACTGTTAACCACTATCGACGAAAACTATGTTTGTATTATTAACATCAAGTATTTATCTCTTGGGCTTAGTGTGACTTGCTGCTTAGATGTAATATGTGGTTAATTAATCAGAGATTGGCCATGGCCATAGAATAACACACTACTGACATGACAGTGGAATAGTAAAAACTCCTAAGTTATGCAGTATGTGTCTCTCATATTCATCTTAAATGCTGATTCATGATTAATTCTACTCACAAGTTGCTATAAAAACACATAGTGTGTGTCACTGCTCATTTGTGTACTTGTATAAATAATAGTTACTGTTTGCTGTGAGAATTTTACTTTCAGATCTTCCACTTCTTTGCCATATAACAGTTGCAGAAGCTGAAGTTTGACCAGCCCTTAGTTTCTGTCTCAGTGTACGCCTGTATTCCTGGTAGCAATATTTGCTATATCTTAGACCGTGATAGTGTTTTAAGCTGAATTTTACAAGTGGTGGCGCTGTGTTTTTTGTGTCTTCTATGTGTAAACTTTCCACTAGTCTAAATGGGTTTGGCTTATTGAAGGTTTCACAGGGCAGTGGAAAAGTGCTGTTAACATCTCAACCCCTAAAATGTGCCAACTTACTTGCTGATCCAGCACCTTCTTGAGCTTGCTCTCTTTGGCCTGATGCCACAGAAATGCCTACTTTAAAATGCATGAGTGCAACCCTATGATATGCTAGTTTCAGGCCCGGATTTGAAAAAACAACCATCCGTGTTGATTATGCTGCAGTATGATAAAACATGTGAGAGAATACCCGTGTGCAAAAGTCAGCCACAGTTTCAGATTTGCCATATTTCAAAACATAATACTCATGAACCACTGTCTGACAGTTCTGATGATGACGAGCACATAGCTGAAGTTCTCAGGGCAACCAGATCACTGTGTATTTTCAAAAGTAGAAAAGTAGAATGTATTAACATCAGATACTTGCCAGCCTTACTGGCTCAGCTGAAAATGGGATCTTGTGCATAAACAAATCACTGAGAAGGGTATAGATGTGGTTATCTATGTGCTTTACTCCGCCTACTAAATCTCTGTCCTTTTATTAAAAAGATAATTTCTCAGGCAAGTATGTTTGGGAAGATCAACATGATCTCATCATGTGATCTTTCAGTTTGAAGCTACAATATGGTAATTTGATAGGTTTGACAAGACTGCACTGAAATATTTCTGGGATTGGTCTTTGTCTCATTGGGAACCAAGCACTGAGGGTGTGGGAGCAGAAGGATGAAAAGAGTGTTTTAGTATACACAGAGCTGGATTAACGATGGGACAGATACTACAACTGCCCTTGGGTCTCATACCTCTCAAGACTCAAGGAGCTCTGCAGTGACAAGAGCCCTGAGGGTAGGGACCCCAAATCATTTTAATGTGACCAAGGGACTATGTGGTATTTCTTGTTCCAGGACTTCGCATCATCTTAATATAGTCATGTACAAATACTCAACAGTCAAAATTTACAATCAGTCATTTTTTTTCCCTGAAAGTTTTGAAAGTTTTCAAGACTATCAAATGTTTTATATAAGTATGAAAGACTTTCCTTGTAGACACAGCCAAAAACCTGTGCTGATGCAGCCTGCAGGACTCTTCTAAAACTGCCAGAGATAAAGAATGTCTAAGAGCATCCCACATAAAGGTATGGGAGCCATTACATCTGATTACTGAAGGTCCAAAGTCTCTGGACTCTCAGTCTTAATGAGGCTTCTAGCAGCTTTGGCAAATTTTAATTTCATGCAATCATCAGAGTCCCAAAACTCTTGAGATCAGTAAAGCTCCAGTTCAGGTCTGGCGTGGCATATGATAATTTCTCTAGGTGTAGCACCATACCAGAACAGTTGATGCTATGTGTATGTTTTCTTGTTACCCAGAACATGTGGAAAAAGGAGACTGCATCTCATGGCACTGTCTATGAACATGGTCAGGTATTCTTAGGTTTTCATTTGCGGATGGCTTCAGAATATTCTGGAAGGCATTTTCCCATCTGATGCACATGACAAAGATGGTATCATGATAATTCAAAGTGTAAAATATATAAATTTGTACGCTTTGTGAGAAACAAAAGGAACAAAATGATGAATGTGAATTTGTGTGCTGTCCAAGTTCCACCTGTGGACTTTAAAATGAATTCAATGGCTTATTGTGAATAGCATTTTTTTTTTCATGGAAATATTTGGTAAACATGTAATATTTCCTGTAGCTGAGACACACAGCATCATTTTGGACTTTCCCCTATTGTGAATACATTTCTCTATTTTGAAAAGGTAATAAGCTGAAAAATTATATCTTAAATTTGTAGCTTCTTGTGCCATGTGATGAGCATAATTTTGGCATTTATCAGGGTACGGCACCCAAGTGACCATTATTTGAGTCATCCTTTAGTTCTTCATAAGGCTAAGCTGTCTGGGTAGATTTCACAAAAAAAAATGTGTGGGCCACAGGTTTAAACACAGCACTGTGAAACCTTTAAAGCAAACCCTCTGTGCATGAATCCTGTAACCTCAGTGAGGAACACTTAACTCTGTGCGCACCTTTTCTATATAGTTGTAGCCATAGTATACTGGATGTCTATTTATACTTTTAAATGCCACTATTTTATTTATTTAACAATTTTTATGATACTTTCAACAAGGGCTGTTCAATGGTAGGACATGATTTTGGAATGCTAAAAGAGATTGATGGTTTTCAGGACTCAGATGTCTCAGAAAAAGGACACCACTCGCAAAATTGTAGCAAAGCAACCCGAGAAAGGAACCAATATTGCTGTTAGGTGTTGTGAAAAAATGGGTGTAAAAAGAGAGACTTAAAATTACTTGTATATTCATGCATCCATAATAAAATTCTGGACTGGAAGATATTATCTTTTCATCTCATTCAGCTGGAATTAAGAAAAGTAAATTGGTTTAAATGGAATAACTGAAGTCTGTTTCAGAAAGCAAAGTAGAGAAATATTTTTAACAAAAATAACTAAAAAGCATGACACAATCAAACAATGAATTTTTTACCAAAGGGTCATTCCTGGGGCAATGGAAATGATAAAATTAAATGAAAACAATAACTGATGGCCCAATACAGCAGGACACAGCTGAATGTTCTGTGATGCTTTACAGCTTCAAATCAGTTTTACAGAAAAGAAATAAACACCTGGCATTGTATAGCTTTCCTTTCTCATGGATTTCTGAGTAGAAGAAGAGAACATCTTTAAGGCAAACATACGAGTTATATAGGATATAAACTTCAAAATCTCATTATTAACTGAAAAGAACTGATATGTCCCATTTTTTGAACAGCTCTGATCTCAGCCAATAAAACTGCCATAAAAGAATCTTGACTTTCTGTTTTAACTCGCTGTTTGTTTGTTTGTTTGTCTGTTGGGTAGTTCTAAATCATGAATAGATAATATATTGTGAGCACAGAGAGAGAGAGACAGAAACAGAGAGAGAGAGAGAGAGAGAGAGAGAGAGAGAGAGAGAGAGAGAGAGAGAGAGAGAGAGAGA
>JAWQUT010000013.1:1780455-1804118 GCA_033807755.1 Ellobium chinense | reverse complement strand
TCGTTCTTTCTTTTCCTTGTCTCTCTTGTTTATCTCCCACTCGCCACCCCCTCCCCCTACCTTTGACACACACCCCCAGTGCTGGCAAGAAATGCACCAAATGTGGTCAAATTGTTTAAATTTAAAGATTTCCTTCCTTCCTTTTTCCTTCCCTATTTAGTATTTCTACCCCCAACCCCACCACTCAATAGGTGTCAAAGACCACAACCCCTTCCCACATTTAATTACTTCCTACATATGTTTTTGAGTAGTCAGTAGACTAGTGATGCATTAAGGGCTTTGACACCTATTGTTTGTTGTTTTTTGTTTTTTTTGGTCCTATTAACATTTTGTGTTATGCTACATATACCACTGTGATTTGGGGAATGTTTTTCCATGGAGGTTGATGTACTTCTTTTGCCCAATCTTTTAACAGGAAAAAAAACGGGGGTCAAGCCCAAAATTTTTCACAAATGTCTTTCAAAAAAGGTCACCTTGAATTCTAATTTGGTCCCCAATTTTTCATTTGGCTGGTTTTGACTGCGTGCGCATACATAGGCCTACACACTATTTTTTTATATAGAAGGCTCAAATTGTACCTGAAAGTTTAGAATTGGATGCTGTATTTAGATCTCAGGTCATTTTACACATTTCTACACTCTGACACTGGCTGGCAGGGCCCCAAGAAAGAGGGATTTTATATATTAGCAGATTAATTGGCTTGTACACAAGGAGTAATATGCCCCTCTAATAGGTGTCGCAAACCTTAAATACCTCTTCTATAAGTCAGAATGTTCTAGTTTTCTTTGGAATACCAGGCTATGTCATGAATTTCTATTATACAAGGGGTCTTCAGACTGAACTTGACAAGGGTTATTACACAGTGTTAAACTTTTCAACATACGTGGGGTGCATGGAGAAAAACTTTGCATCTTTCCAGATATGGAAATGAAGTTATTTATGGAATATGAATCCCCATTCATTTCTGAACATATATTATTTCAGATCAAAATCTTTATAAGTTCCAAAATTATGGACAAATTTGTAAACTTACCATTGCTATATATATAGATTTTGAGAAATTTTAACCATGTCTTTGAGCGAAGGATGCTTCATTAAAAAAACACCACACATTTAAACCTCATTTTCGTTAATAAAATTTACATGATAAATGAATGAACTATCAGATTTCACAGGAATCATAATTTGGCCTAGAAAGTTAAAATTCAACTTCTCAAGGACCTAGCTCAAATTTACCCATTGCAAAATCCGACCGGTTTTCCCATGTGGCCACACAAAATATAATGTAGTTGATGTCTGGCAATGAAAGTCATGCTAAATAGCAAAACCAATGTCTGCTTTGTAGCTGTTGCCTACCTTAGATTGTTTGATATTTAAGTATGTGAGGAAAACACCAATACACACCGAAAAAAAAACCCCAAAACCTTCATGTAAACCTCACAAGAAGCACATAAGTAACAACATCTGTAACAACATCTATAACACCACAAGAAATTTAAACTTCGTAAGACAATACTGATATGACAAAAATAAACTTTTATTTCACAACGCCACATATCATTTTCATTCCTCTTCACGTCCTGTTTTCAGTTTTCACGTATGGCAATGATCTCCTTCTTTATGCATCCCGAATTATATACAAGCCAAGGAGATGATTTCTCTAATAAACTTTTCCTCGGTACGAAAATCCTGTATAAAATATACATGTAAGATGAGCAAAAGGCTGATATGTCTTTTTATAGATTACCAATGATAAGAAGTCTTTTATCATGCACAACATACCAATGTCAGCAGTTAACCCTTCGAGTGCTCCCTGAAAAAGTGTGAGAGTTCAGACAAATCATAAGGATACTATTTTAATATTTTTTTCTGACTTTGTTTTGAATGATAGACACAATAAATCATACATTTTCCTAAAGATAACCTACAGTACATAATCAGACCAAAGAAATTCCTTACTTCAGCAAATGGGGTGCAATAGCAGTTTTACCTGATTTTGTTAGTTCCCTTCTTTGTATATCTTACTTGCACAAAAATACTCCCTGTGACCTTAAAAATTACAGTCTGAATGATTGTGATATCAAATACTCATATTATAAAAACAAGTGTATTCACAAACTTTTAATCTGTATATTCATTATAATTATGGAGGCAGACTGTATTCCATGGAATTGCCTTCATCACTTTGATGACTTGTCAAAAAAGACACTGAAACTTCAATCTTTCTCTGCTGACAAGAAAGCATGAGCCTTGCTTTTCACCAGTCCATATCAGTTGATAATTAACAAAATGAATGTGCCAGATTTTCTTTCAGTCTGTGTCAAACACCAATCAAACTGGGCCACCATGGTAGCTCACTGCACTCAAAGGGTTAACAAAGTCTTACATTTTCCTTTTCATGTCACCCAATCACTGTACCACATTGTTACATCAAGATAAATTGCTCAAAATAAAACTGACAGTAATGTCATTTCTGCTTGCCTGCAAAATTATATGCTGCTAACCAGTGTCATTGGTAATGAAAGTCTTGACTAATCAGAAAACATCTGGCTAAGCTTGAGTATTCATATTACAAAAAACACTTTCACTCTGATTTACAGTAAACATCTCATGATTTCATGTTGGACATAATATAAAAAAAATTACACTTCTATACAAAATATGAAATTTTAGCCAGTAGCATATCACAGGATGCAAATATTTTAACCCACTGATGAGCTGCAGCTTGCATGTATGTACAAATGAGGTACAATCTCCCATATCTTATTTATGTTCAAACTCTGGAAATTGGAAAAAGCATTTCCAGGCCAAATTGTTGGCAGGGGAAAAGAATGAAGGGTGTGTAATCAGCACATTATTAGAACAGTTTACACTCACATGCTGCACTATCTGCTGATTTGGATGGTGTACATATGGGGTTGTAGCAATGAGATTATTTACAATCTACACTTTCCTGGGATATCACATACAACAAAATGTTCCTCTCTCCTACAAGGAACGTCTCCACACTCAGTGGGCTGTACATTTATCAAAGCTTCCTTGATATTGGGGAAAGCATTTACAGGGGATCCATCCTTGCCATATTGGCTCCGAGGTGTTGAGACTGCTGTCAATAATATTTAGAATGTGAAAGAGAGTAATGTCACAGACTCACATGCTCACAGAGAATCCTGAGAGTAGTGACCCAAGTTATCATCCTTCATCACATGAGACAGACATCTTGTAGTGGGAAGAACAATGGTATTAAAGGAAAACATAATTTCTGACCAAACTAGTCTCTCCTATCTTATCACCAGATGCACTGTTTATCAGTATCAACAGACCTGCCAACCAACAATTTCAATGAGGGACACAGTTCTGGGCCTCAAACATTTGACAGTTCCTTGGATGAAAATTACAAGAAAGTGATGGATTCTCCATGACTAGAGTTTGACAACATGAACAGGTAGTACTAACAATAGGTCAAAGTAAGTTATTTTTCATTTTCCAGTGCTTTTCTTTTTTTCGTTTCATAAACACAATGTAATTTGTTTTTTTTAATATCAAATTTAAAAGTAATTCCTGCACAATTTCTTTGGTCCTTCGTGCAACGCCCCAAATATGGGCTGACCCCATAAAAGCTGAAATGGTTGGCAGGTCTGTATAAGTGGAGTATAGAGGGGAAAAATATGCAAATCTTAGGTGCCCACAGCGACATGTTCTTCCAAGGGCACATAACTCTGAGCAGGTATAAAATATTTCTGGGAAGACTTAAGAGTAATCAGGATAGGCTGATTGAACTGTGCCTGTCGCTCATCAATGGCTGATGGGAAGGGGTTGAGGTAGACAGGTTTCATGGGAAGATTGATGCAAGACACGAATCCATTCAAGTCTCCAGGCGCAGGGTGTCTCCCTCTTGTTGTGATTGGTGGCATACGGAAATCTGCGGAGTGAAAAGAATAGATTGCATCAGAGGTGTATAGATCATTATCTGCTAAAAGATTTGAGAAGGTTATCAGACTATCTTGCTACTGTTATCTGATATAAACCAAAGACAGTTTTCGTTCTCTTTTGTCAGCTACCAACGACCCAGACTCATTAATAAACATGAATGGTGGCAATATGAACCAAAATGAATGCCCAGTTTTGTTAAAACACTGTTAACCTAAATCCTGCCATGCCTAGAGTAACCAAACATGTACTACTGACAATACACTGGTATGATAACACTGTAACGTTTTCTTTAAGATAGAGCCATTAGACAGCCATGAGATCAATGAGCAGTTTTTGCCAAATTTCTAACTGTACATGTTGAATATGACACTGTCAATGTTGTCTTTAAAGCCAAGAGCTTATTCTTCAGCGATGCTATGATGCTTTAACTCTATCAGGATGTCTGAGTTTCTTCATTACATCTAAAATAATATCATTACTTGCATATCACAATCTCTGTTGTGTCAGTCCCTGGGATTGGGATTGTGTATTGATAATACACCTATGCACAAGTAAATTAAAGATCATTTGCACAGGAGAGAAAAGCTCTGTGTTTTATACACCCTTACATGAAAACAAAGACAAAAAAGTAGTACAATGTTAATGAAAATGATGATACAGAATCTTACTCTGATAATGATGGTGGTTGGCAATTTTATGAATAGGTCACCCATGTACCTAAATTCTGACAAAGTCATAGTCGAATTTGGTGTTTTATGCAGATCAAACTTCATGATGTGAAGATGTCACAGTTAAATTAAGAAAATAAGATTACTTCTGCTGAAATTTCCTTTGGACAGAAAATACAGTGTGAGATTGGCCTAAATTTGTGCATATATGACTTATCCCTTAAAAAAATATGTGATAAATGTCATATTTCTTAAGTAACCTGTATGTAAGACTGTCTCCCTCTCTGGCCTGCACTTGCTTGTGTGCATCTCTCCCAATCTGACCAGGGCGGGTTTGCTGTGGACAGAGTAGCAGACAATGACATTATCACATGGTCACCCAAGCTGGTTAAATCCTGAGTGAGGGGCCTGACTAAAGGATTGGAAGCAGGTGGGCCCCTTGAGGTGTTACACACTGTATCCACCAATGAATGGATTATGCTCTGGTCTGCACTAACCAACCAACAATGGGGAAAAGGATTTGGAAGAAATGATCTTGAGAGCTTAGGATTGCTGTCTCTCTAAGAGAGAAAACTCAACACAAATTTGGATAGGCTTTATCCACAAATTAGATAGGAAGAAGAACACCATGAGGAAGAAACAGTCCAATCCATTGAAGTCAGAGCACAACAGTTATGATGGGCTTGCTCCAATTAAGTCTTAATGGATGTGGAAGAACTGGTATGCCACATTTACCCATAATGAGTGGTTCTAAAACTTACTGTGCTATCTTGGGCAAAACCAGCACTGTATTCTTGGCCTGCACCACATTGTCTTGTTTCCCTCTCAGCGATTCTCCCCTCCTTAGTGCCTCCAGTTCCTTCTCAGTCATCATCTCACAGAAGTAGGTCACTGCATCAATGTAGGTCACCGACTCCATGATGGAAGAGCCATGGAGCCGATCAAGAGTGACTGAAATGTTTGAAAATAGTTGAGATTGAAAGTGAAGAAAAAAAAATGGATAAAATCTGGAATCAGAAGAGCCATGAACAAATAAATCTTATTCTGCCAGAGGTGTTGAGACCAAACACTTCAAAACCCACATGGGAAGCACAAGAAATATAAAAAAATTACAATCACAGACATCTTTCAGGTTTTGATATAAAATCATTCTTTTAAATATTAGCTTCACCTCTGGTTCTGAGACATGCACTGACAAACTGTTTCAGCTGTTCAAAAGCCGAAATCTGCACAGTTCAGTAACCATGGGCAGAATGTTGTCCAAAAACCACAAATTTAGGCTATTATATTTAAGGGTTATATTACTTAGGTCTGTTAAATGCCTTTTTTATTATTTACCTAGTCTATTTGCAGTTAAGTTGAACTGCCTAAATTTCACTCATGAGGGACTCTGTCTTTTGCTGATGAGGACCATCTACATTCCAGACAAAGCTACAAGACCAACACTATCTACCATTAACAAGAAAGATTTGAGTTTTTGCCAATGAGAGCCTGACCTGTAACACTGGCGTGAGACATGGCTGAGGTGCGCCCTGTGCGTGCTGTATCTTGCAGCTTGAGGTGATCACCATGCAGGGATGTCACAGTTTCATTCTCAGGTGGCATGACACTGCTCTGTTAAACATATTTATAAAAAAGCATGCGTTTAATGTTAGAAAACAGCATGGTTATAACAACAGCGAATCATTTAACTCCCATGACATGAGGTGCCATGGGTCCAGCCTCCTGCTGGCTGCATGATCATTGTTATTGATAATGACTTCTACATGTGATGTCTGCTGACACCAGGCTGCAAGTTAATCATCGCACCCCACGCTCGACAAGGAGATGTGAATTTATTCTATTTCAGCATTCAAGTGTAACGAAAAGACAGTCGAAATAATTCTATCATAGTACCACCAGTGTTAAGATCAGATTAAGATTCTGCTACTTGGCATTCCATTTTAGTGAAGATCCTGCTGTAAAACTGAAACCAAATTTTTTTTCTCTGTATAACAACCCAGTAAACATCCTGGCTGCAACCACTTTTTGACAGAAGATTCTGATCTCATTAGCCACGGTGAAATTTTCTTCCTTTCTTTTCTGACGAGATTCCTCATTTCCATTCATAGAATATGGGTCTATTTACAACTTTCCCTGTCATATCTGGCCTACATAAATGTTCCATACTGTAATAAAGCAGGAAATTATAAATCAATTACAGAAATGCCACAGTGATAGAAAATCTTCCCAGCTAATTCACTTGAAGATGGACTCACACTCAAAAATAATTTTCTGACTCAAAAATAATTTTCTGTTGTCTACAAGTTTTTCTCTCTGAGAATGATCTGTAGTGCTCAGCGAACCAATGTCCTGAAGAAAGAGCATCATTCTGTTACAGCCCTCATGTGTTTAATTATGCAGTAAGAAGGGCTCACGTGACCAAGATTTGGCCCTTGTATCAAATTATTCTCCTTGCCTTGGTAGCACAAGCTTGTGGCAAAAATGACGACATCATATAAGTTCCAGCATTTACAGGCACCTTTATCTGACAATATATTATTCAGCTTTCAAATAAAATTCTGGTCATCCAGATTCAAAAGTTGAGTTTGACCCTATCCTCCAGGTAAAATATTCTGTCCTTTTTTTTTCAGCTTGATTTTGTTTGACACATCTGCTGAAATTCAAAGATTTGTACTGACATGTTGTCACCCATCTGCAGAGCACTGGCTAGACAAACTGGCAATGTAGCTGTCATCATGTTGACATACACTTGAAAGACTGTTAAATTTGAATTATACGGTATCATATGGTTTAACATGGTCTGTGAGATGACTCAACTTTCCTATTTGAATTATACGGTATCATATGGTTTAACATGGTCTGTGAGATGACTCAACTTTCCTTTAAACAACTGTTATCAGTACAGCATATTACTTCTTAGCTTATCCTTCTTCAAACATTTCTCAGCTATAACACTCAAATTACCCTGCGAGATGCGCCTATGATCGACCCTCTATGAGACAGGCGACCATGTAAGGAGTGACCTTTGTGCAGCTTTTCCACTGTGTCCCTGATTCTCATCTTATATGAGGCCATCCACCTATATGGAAAAAACATATCGGGGTGAAAACTTAGGGGCCTCAACCCTCTGCTTTGTAAGTGATGGCAGTAAATTTTATACTTAGGCAGAAATAGACTACCACAAAAATAGAGTTGGTGACTAAATATGGCAGAGAGTGTCAGTAGTCTTGTCAAACTGTTTTATACTAACATCATCATCATTCAGTGCTCAATTATGCTTGGAAAACTCTACCTCAATCCGAAGAGTACAAAATAAAATATATATGTATATTATAAAATTTTACCACATTTCTAAGAAATTATATCTCATTTCCACCACTTTCAAGCAGAATGCTTGGCCAAAGATAACCACCTGTAGGCTATAAGGGCTGCTGACTATAAATCTATTTTACTCATTAAAAATTGCTGACTGAAGTTTTCCTATTACCAAAGGGTAAATCACTGAGTGTATGAACCCAAACACACTGTGTAAACATTAACATACAAACAGGACTGACCTGTCTAGCCACTGGTTGGACATTTTGTGAAGTTCATCCCTGTGGTTCTTCTCATCAATACTCCAGATATCCCAGGAGTCCAATTCCTTCTGGAACTGTCGGTGTGGGTCCACCAGGCCCAGGTTAGTCATCACTTCTAGGACAGACGCTCTGGAGAGAAATCAACAACATTATCATCATCATCATCATCAATCGAGAAATGTAGATTTATATGTAAGACACATGTTGAAACAGTTTATGAAGCAGACCTTACAAAATTCTCAACTTGAAAGTCCATATAGCTAATAATTCAGAATCAAGAATAGATATACACGATAATTTTAAAAAAAAATACACACACAAAAAAAGAATTCTCCAACACTTTAAAAAGCTATATCAAGCTAACACTTGTAGACAGTGTCTCCAAATACATCAAATGTCGTAAGGAAAATAAAATTAAACCAGACTTCATGTTGGCCATTTAATATAACAGCATAATTTACAAAAGTATGAGTGATATTGTAACTGCATGAGAGATGTTATTTAATCAAAGAAATCTAAAATATTCAGTTAAGTGGCTCAGAACAAAATAATCAAAGCTCAAAACCACGATTTCTTGCCGTTCTTATTTCTTTCCTTCCTTTAGTATTTCCAGCTTGCAAATCTGTCGCTCATACCAGTTAGCTAGTCAATCAGTCAGCCAGTCTTGCAGCCAACCAGCCAGCTTTGCAGCCAACCAGCCAGCTAGCAAGCCAGCTGCCAGCAAGCTACTAGCCAGCTAGCCAACCAACCAACAAGCCAGCCAGACAGCTAACCAGTCAGCTGGTCATTCAGTGAATGTTACTGACCTGACTTCCCTGTCCCCATCCAAAAACTGCACCATCATCTCGGCAATCACATCCTTGTCCTTCACAGCAAACATCGCCAAAGCCTTCAGTGCTGACAGGATGAAATCTTTCTGTTCAGCCACAGCACAGCTGGGTGGAGTGGAGTGGTGATTCAGGACAGCTACCAATGTCTTCACCACATTGAGAATGACGGAATCGCTCAGACCTTCTGAAGTGTGCACAAACTGGATGGCATCTGTTACACTGACCTTGTGCATCCACTCAGCGATGCGGAGCAACTTGACTATCATGCTGACAAAGGTGTCACTAGTCCAAGGCTTAGGCATAGTCTGA
The DNA here is from genome assembly GCA_033807755.1 of Ellobium chinense. Classification (NCBI taxonomy): domain Eukaryota; kingdom Metazoa; phylum Mollusca; class Gastropoda; order Ellobiida; family Ellobiidae; genus Ellobium; species Ellobium chinense. The sequence continues at coordinate 1,794,797 of JAWQUT010000013.1, read as the reverse complement.
GAAAAGGAAGGTTAAAGGGCAGAATTACAGATAGCAGTAATATAGATGTTGTCTGGCCAGAGCGTCCTTAGACATTAAAAGGTGAAGTGCATGTGGTCACACAGCTGTATAAGGGTGATGGTACATGATCTTATATGTCAAGAAAGACAATGTTTTTGAGAGAAAGTGTGAGTGAATTTTTCACAGATATGTAGTGGGGCATATTGTTTTCTTATTTTAAGGTGGGGGGTGGGCGGGGATAACATCCTCATGTGCTGAAATATTCTGTTCCTATTTATATTATCTCCGATCAACTGTGTAGTATTCTACTTTAATAAAGAATGTATTCATCTGTAAATGCCTCAGTAGATGTGACTCAACTTATCTCCTTATATATCATATAGATATCAATCGCCACAACAAAAATCTTTAAACAGCACAGAAATCAAACACTGATATCAGTATCTCAGAAGCTGAGTGAAAAAAATGCCATAATATTTCTCCTCATTACCTTTCATCTCTCAGACATTCAAACTGCCTCCATCTTTCTCCTTCCTATTATAGGTGTAATACAAAGTGAAAACGGAGAACTTGGTAACAGAAGTATGGAGTGAGCAGACGCAAACAAATGCTCACACAAGGTAGGGTAAAGGGAAAAGTGTGCAAGAAGACAAATGAAGAGAGAAAATGGAAGAAGGAAAGAAAGTGATGCGGTGGGAATCGAACCTGCGACCTCTGCGTCGGCACCCATCGCCTTGCCATCAGTTTGGAATCAGGTAGACATTTATACACGACCACACCGCCACTCCAATGAAAGTGGCTTAGTGGCAGGGGTCTTTCCCGAAGCCGAACAAAAGACTAGCAGTGATAGCACTAGGCATGAGACTCACACACCACAAACTTCCCCGCCCCTCCCTCTTCAACCAAAGGCAGTTAAGCTTCAGTTGGTAAACTCAGCAAGACAAACACATAGATGTACACACAACATTAAACATAATGAACAAGACTTCCTATTAATTATAACATTTTTATGACAACAATATTCCTCTTCCTAAGCCTAAGACCCAAAGAACACTCACTAACATTTAAGGAGCTACTCTAACTGCTCCCATCAATCTCCCACCATCAAATTCTCAGCCCTTTCTTTAAGGGACACGGGTAGTTATTTGCCTCACAGTCGATCACCCTGCATAATTTTTGCTTTCGCCTGACAGTTCTGAGAAATCGCCACAATAATATTGGGACTTTTAACCTGCATGTGCCACCATTACTCATGGTGTGTGATATCAAAGAGTGAGACAGAGTGGCAGACAACTGGTTCAGCTCAGACAGTTTGCGCAAATATCTGCACCTATCGTCTCCTACCTTTTCTCGCTTTACAATATCACAGCAATGTACAGAGAGTGAAAATCTCGATATTCCAGCAGTGTTTTCTATGAACTGGTCAGGTGGAAGAAAAGTGTCTGCGGTTTAAAATTTTTTGAAAAAATAAAGTGGATTTTTATGCTGTGAAGCAAACATCTATCCCTGTCCCGTTAACCATAATGTTGATATATATATCTTTTCAACCAACACTTACATTCTCATTACAGTTGGGGAAATACTTGTCAAACCACTCAGTACCAACATACTGCTTGATAAAGTTGGGCAAAGGAGTTGGAGGTGGTGGTGGAGTGGGGGATCTTGGAGGTGTTGGAGTTCGAGCCTTAGGCTTAGGTCGGCTGACGAGTTTGGTGATAGGTTTGGCCAGGGCTGGTGGTGGACGTTTGATGGGTTCAGAGACTGGGGTAGGCTCAGGTACATCTTCATCTTCCTCCTGAAAGCAGATGAGCATTACAGTGGATTGGTTCAGTAATGAAATCTTATTATTAGTCTAACATAGAAGAAATGAAAGACTATAGTGGGTGTGGTTGGGTTCTAGTCTGTGCTGAATAAGAAAGACCTCTCCTGAAGGATTGGATCAACAAAAAAATGTAGTATAGCAGTTGATACTTAATGAAGTTGCACATCAACAACTTCACATCATTTTTGCATTCACTATGTTGAACATCATACCACATACTACTTTCACATTATATGTTAATATTTAGTAATAAAGCATAAGAACTTGTACTACAAATAATCAGTCACGCGGTCCACCTGTGTCTGTAATTGTGCATCAGCAAAAAAAAAAAAAAAACAGTTACAAAATAGTTCACAAGTTGATGGTATCAACATGACATTTCTCCGCATGTCATGTAAATTATCCTTTGTTGTCTCATTCATAAAATAAATGTCCTAAGTTTGGACATGTGCAAACAATACATCTGAGTGTCCACATTTTGGAAGGTGATACAAGCTTTGTGTATGTAGCTGTGTATTTATTACTGTGCATGGTCAAACAAGGTTATGAGATCAATTTCAGCATTTCATTCATAGTTTGTACTGTCCATCCATCTGTAAAATGGGTATCTGGCTATACGCAGTGAAAGATATTGTCAGAATGCATAAGCAGCAATTTCACACCGGCTGTGACACTGCATGCTCTCCAGGGAGCTGAGAAAATTATTGTGCGACCTGATCTGCAGGGGTAATATCAATCTGAAATTGTGTGATCTGGCAATGTCTGGATGTAAGACTCATAAACATTATTAGAAATACTTTAGTTGGCGGTTAAAGGAAGTAGATGAATATATGGTTTGCTGAGAGAATGATTGATAAAATGTTACTGATAAAATGTTATGATGTAAAATCTGTAGGTGAAAGACATAATATTATAAAAAAACAGCTCTGTTAAGACAAATATATGCTGCATATTTAAAGTCAATAATCTATCACATTAGTTATGAATGCATGCAATAGAATGGACATTAAAGAAGCATATGGATGACAAAATACGTTTAAGTATCAGTTTAAGTTGATTGTGAATACATGAAAAGGAGGGGNNNNGGGGGGGGGGATGTTGTGTGTGTGTGTGTGTATGTGTGCGTGCGTGCGTGNATGTCCACATTATGGAAAGCTTTATGTATGTAGCTGTGTATGTATGCATGGTCAAACAAGGTTATGAGATCAATTTCAGCATTTCATTCATAGTTTGTACTGTCCATCCATCTGTAAAATGGGTATCTGGCTATACGCAGTCAAAGATATTGTCAGAATGCATAAGCAGCAATTTCACGCCCGTCGTGACCTGATCTGCAGGGGTAATATCAATCTGAAATTGTGTGAACGGGCAATGTCTGGATGTAAGACTCATAAACATTATTAGTAATACTTTAGTTGGCAGTTAAAGGAAGTAGATGAATATACGGCTTGCTGAGAGAATGATTGATAAAATGTTATGATGTAAAATCTGTAGGTGAAAGACATAATATTATAAAAAAATAGCTCTGTTAGGACAAATATATGCTGCATAATATGTAAAGTCAATAATCTATCACATTAGTTATGAATGCATGCAATAGAGTGGACATTAAAGAAGCATATGGATGACAAAATACGTTTAAGTATCAGTTTAAGTTGATTGTGGATACAGGGGGGGGGAGTGGGAGTGGTGTTGGTGTGTGTGTGTGTGTGTGTGTGTGTGTGTGTGTGTGTGTGTGTGTGTGTGTGCGCGCGCACGCCTGCATATGTGTAAGTGTGTTTGTACATTTGCAAGCTTGCATGTGTTTGTGCAGATGTGAGTGTAATTTTGTATTGTATATACAATATAGTAACATGTGGCTGGGATCTGGGATATGTTTTGTTACTGTAAAGCACTTTGAGCCCTGTGGGCATGAAGCATTATATATGCACAATAATATCATTATCATTGTTATGGTATTAGCAATCAGTCTGATACCAGTTTTACAGAGCAAGTTAAAGCCTGGTAAGGTTAGAAAAACTCACTACTCACTATTCCATCCCACTAACCCTGCCCTGACACACATCAAGCAAACTTCCCCTCCCCATCAACTAGCACCAATACTTGAAATGAGAAACTCTTTTGGAGACAATGTCAGAAATTGAGGAAATTTTATCCTCTCTGTAACATATATGTGCTGAGCTCAGCTGTTTGCTGGTGCCATGCGGAATTTTGTCATGAGAAATATACTTCAACATTACACGCTGTCACTGGTGTGGTATAGGGGCATAATCGCTGTACCTCTTTGCTATACCATGGATGTGAAACTTGCATCAGGTGCAGACGGTCATCTCATCCTTTATGATGGCATGGATGAAAGACCCTCTGCATCTGAGGCGAACATCATATTAAGTTAAAACAAAGAAGCAGACAGCACTTAGGCCCATATGCCATATTAGTGACAAAATAAACTGGAGAATCACCTCATCTTATCTTAGACTAAGTGTTGTTAGCTTGTCCTCATGTAAAACTAGAATTGTAAAAAATTTTATAACCAAAGCCTATTATAAATACAGCACCATACATCTGCAGTACATCACAGCCTCTCCAAATTTAACTGTAACCCATAATGTACAGTCACAACCAATAAACCCCTCACACAGTAAATAAGGCTTCTTATGACTACAGTCCATTAAACTTATAACCTATCAAAATAGCTTTCTTCTACCGCAGTATGAAAAACAAGAAAACTACAAAAGTGCTGCGACAGAAAAACTAGGCAGGGATCCATTCAGCTGAAAAGGAGATGTGACTATACTGTAGCCATGAACATATAGTTCAGTGTTACAAATCTAATGAACAATTAGTCCATATCTAACATGACTATGCCTACAAATTTCTACTGGAATCTACTAGAGACCACACAGAGATCTGAAGCATGCATGCTACTTTCTGCATTTCTCATAAGCTTTACCTACAAAACTATCAAGCGACCAGTAGATGTTAGCCATAAGTTCCCAACTACAACAGCAGCATGCTATAAAGTCTTGTACAACCCAAAGTTTCTGGACTTCAAAGTAGCTAACTAAGATACTGAAAATCATGGTCAAATGCTGTGAGATATGAGGTTATCTCTGTGTCAGTGCAGTTCTATTCATATTCCAAATCCATTCTGAGCTAGTAACAAAGATTTCACAATGTCTAGACATCCTATATTTGGTTAGTATACTGGAAGCCATCTGCTTCACTGTTGATAAGAACAGACGCAAGAGATCAGAAATGTGTAAGAAAAGCCAATATATGAAGAAAAGATTAATTTTTGACAGGCTAGGCAGCCTTACTCTCAAAGTCTCTGTTGCTGTGTCCTCAAACTCCTCATGTGGTGAAGGAAGCTATGAAAAAGTGTGGCGGACATTGAAAACAAAAGGAATACTATCACACTACCATCAATAGTAGTCTTGTCACTATGACGTCAGTTGAATCAGTCCTCATTTAAATTAGCTAGTCTTTCAAAGGCCTCCTCATTTCATCCCTATAGTTATCTGACTTTTACACCAGAATTTTGTTCTCATGATTGATATTTGGACTTTTAAAGTATGGTTAACTGACACGCAAAACTGACTGTGTCTTATTGAAACAAAAATTTGTTTACATACCTGAGTCTGAGCTCATAATATTGCCTGATTATGGATATCTATTTCATGTTCTCGAGTTTATTATACAATATCCATAAATCCGCCTTTTCATACAGGAAGAACACATACCCTGACTATCCCAAATCACTACTCCTCAAGAGCGTAAGAAAAATTTCAGTCAACTACAACAACCCAATTAACTTTACATTGACAGTTTGGTATTTTTGTTTCACGAAGTATGTTGCAAAGAAGTTGATACTGTCATTAAGCGGGGCAGACCATGTACAAATGTGAGCCAAAGTCACCCTCTAACAGCAATCAATTTACATTAGAATATGATGCTTCATATTCATACACCTTCCAGCAGCCAGCTTGGTTTGACAAAATGAAAACCTGCAAATTCATCCACGACACTTTGCTATTTCAGAATAATCACACATAACATATAACTTGTCTTTCTTTCATAGAGCAGCACACACAACCTTAAAATAAATTTTCTCCACAGGGAACTTGCACACAGGACAGTGAAGGATAAAACTAAAAAAACATATTACAGAAAGTAAACAACTGATCTGACTCAACTAAAGCCCTAAATGAAAAGAGTCAGTGACTTACTTGATCTGAAGGCGGCTTGTCCATGATTTCCTGGAACTTGGACATCAGCGATGTGGATTTCTCAGAAAATCCTGGTCGGCTGAACATGTCATCATCATCATCCATGTCAGATTCCTCATCAAAGAAACTTGCTTTCTTCTTGCCCTTAGAGAGGCGTGATTTCTGGGGTGTCTTGGGTGTTGTTAGTGGTCGTGAATCTGGGGCGGAAAATAGCATATTGTCACAATGGCATTAAATTTGAGATTTATGATATGTTAGTAATGTTACATATATACTTTGTATGTTGTTATATTATTTATATCAGGAATGAAATTACTTACACTGTATAGTATTGTAAAAAGAATTCCATATGGGGCAAATAAAGTGGATTTAGTTTTTTTTTTAATAATGACTTATTCCTGTTTCTTGCAAGTTTCAAAAACAGTAACAAAAAACAAAAACAGGGTGCAGTCTTTGAAGAAAATGACAGCATCTGACATGACTTTACTTCTTCTTTGCCAGAAAGGATGTGGGTTTTTTTTTTTTTGTTGACACGCCATTAAAGAACTTTACCTTAGGAATGACAGGCTAAGTAAGTTCTGGCCTAAATCTGAAGTGGAAATTTATTCTAAAATAGGGATTAACAGAAGTACTGAAGTCCTCTAATGAGATGAACTGATATGCAATATGGACTAGAAGTGTGTTCTCAATGAATGAACTATCCCCAGACAGAAAACTAAACTAATTTAGTCCTGAATTAAGTAAGTTTGGCTATCTCACCACATCAGCTTACCTGGCAAATCAGAGAAGGTCCTGATTGTCATGGCTGAGGATCTGGCTGGGGTGGCTATGGTGGCAGCACCACTGGTTGGGGCATCTAGGTAAAGATTAACATAACTGGTTTGTTTAGATGTGCCTTGGCTTCATTACAAAACATAGGCAGCATTGTTTCCTATCTAAAAATGTTGCTGATTAATTTTCAGAAAGTCCAGCAGAATTGAAAGCATTTCTGTGGAGTTTTAGCCAGATTCAATTTCTTTATGCTTTAGTGTTTTTACTGCTTCTGGTAATTCTAATAATTGCATTTTAATGCTTGAGCGCACAATCTATCTCATTCATAGCAATTCAAAGCAATTTTGAATAAGAGAATAAATCTAAGTGCAACTGAGTGCATATGTAAAAAAATTTAATTTACACTCTGAAGTACATTTTGTTATTTTCAAAATATCAAGACTCGAAAAGAAAAGGAAGTTGCAAATTTGCTTTTTAGCCGTGACAATTCTGCCCAGAGAAAGAGAGAGAGAGTACTGAATACAGAAAGCAGACAGACAAACCTGCTGAGTCTAATTGCTTTCTCATGGAGTCATCAAACTCAAACGGTTGTCCCATCTCTACATCTTCCATCTCCTTCTCCTTCTCCTCTTCATCATCTGTGAAGTCAATTTCAAGGACACGAGACAGATGGTCATCAGCAGCAAAGGTCACAGTTCGACTCAGGCCAGCGTCAAGAAGATCAGCTTCTCTGTGGCTGCCTTTCCGCTGTGTTAGAATATGAATGTAAGGTCAGAGGTTATAACACAGTGACCAAAGTATCAGTTTAGTAAAGTTGCATGGAATCTTTGGCAAATCATAGATCAAATAACAATTAGATAAGTTTTCACGATGGAAGACAAGCCAGGTATTACATGGCAAATTTCTATATGCCTGACACATGCCAGAAAGATCAGATATTTAGGATGGCATAAAGGTAAGATATAGACTATTTTTTCTCAGAAATTAATAAGGCATTTTTAAAGACCAGCTTTGCAGCATCACCACTTGATTTGACCAGAGCAGGTCTTAAACAAAGCCAAATAAGTAAACAGTGAAATTTTACAATAATGTGTCAAACATTTCTGCGCAAGTATTACTGTATTTCTTTAATTAGATAAATGTCTACAATATAGTGTGTGACTTCAAAATATCTGCAAAGCATATTGAATCATCTCTCTGAGCAAGAGACCAGTAAAGATAACTGAATATGCGTGTTGTTGTCAAGTGCCATTTTGCCAACAATTCTCATAATAAAGGACATAGTCAAACAATGTAGATGAGGATGAAGACTAGCAAAAATGTCTGTTGGTTTTGTGAATGCATAAATTTCTTGAGATTTCTCTGAGTGCCATGACTGTATCTAATTAAAGACTATCATGAAATTGAAATGTTTGGAGATTTCTTGGTAAGTTCTAACCGTGTGTAGACTGTTAATCTCTGCAAGCTGCTGGGGTGTAAGCTCAGGTGGCCGATAAGGAGTTGTTTCCCTTGACTCCTCTTTAGGTACCGGTGGTGGGTACAAGATTTTAATCAGCACAGAGTTGGGTAGGAAACCAGAAGGTGTGGAGGGGTAGCAGGCATGGAGAGGGGAGGCTGGATCCTGGCTCAGCTCAGAGAAAAATCCCAAAGGACCTGTCTCAGGACGGTACTTGTCTTCTGAAATATGAAATAACATAACAGTTGACTTTGGAAAGACTTCTCATGCCATTCAGTCAGTATTCTCATGTTTCCTAAAGTCTTTTGGCTTCCATGTGTGCATTCACTGAAGTATCCAAGCTAAATGTGTTAACTGTTTATGTTATGAAACAGAATGCAATAGTATTTGGTGCTAATTTTACAGAATTTTAATAACCACAAAAAAACTTTTCTCACATGTACTGAAAAAAAAAAAAGACAGCAATTTTATGCACCAAATTAAATATACCATGGCAAAGAGAAACATGGCAATCATAATAAAATAACCAAAAAATAGGACCTTATTACTGGAAGCATGAAGATGCAAACTTCCATACTGCTGTATTTCAAATTTAACTTGCTAAATAAATCAACTCATAATCTCAGTTGTAATCACTGTAATATTCTGGTCCAGTGTCCCTTATACTATGTTTAAATTTTAGATGTGACCTCAGAGATCTCACAAACTGAACATTAAGGATTGGTTCCTTGTAATGCAGATTCATGAAAAGCTAATAATGTACTTTCAAAATGTAAGAATAGATGATTAGCCATTCTTAACAACATACTAACTTACCTTCTGGTGGGGGCTCAACAATCAACTTATGTTGAAGGCTGTCTCTGGGATAGTCATCATCAGGAGGCAGCTGAGGTACATGATTACAAGACACATGTGTTATTAAGANATTCTTCTCAAAGAATCTACTGAAGGCATCAGTTTTCAGCTAAAACAATTAGAAATATGACTTTCAAGTAAATTTGGTCAAATGTTGTTCAGTGATCAAACACTAGTCCACTAGCAAATGTGAGAAGTAATAATCATCTAGAGATGTTGCTGTGAACACTTCCTGTGACACTTTTTGGGGACATGAGACAGTGAAGTGTCCCATGAGAGAGCATCTGGAGCATTTGGGTTTTGGCGGTCCAGCATTTCGAATCAGTGGATCGAAACGAAGTCACAGACGGGTGAGGCAGTCCTCCATGTTGGTCTCTTGGTTGACCTAGCCTGCCAGGTTATGTCGGTAAAACCGCAGGTACTTGTTATTTTCCAGGCCACCCTCTGAGAATTCGCCAAGACCCTTTCCATCATTGTTGGCAATGAGTTCCCAGCTGTGGGCAAGGAGGGCATGCATGGTTGGAGAGACATTTATCCACCGCGTCTCAGCGTTGTTGAACTTGTTCAAGATAAATTCGTACGTTTTGAGGCAGAAATCCTTAAAATTCCCTATGTCTGCCTTGCACTTGCTATTATACACTTTAATGATACATGGCAGAGTAAAGTGCATCAAGGAACACCTCATTTCAGTCCTCATCAGTCGGCTTTAGTTTCTTTCGAACTAAGATTTCACGCTTCCAGAAGAAACATTTGGCCGCATTCTGCACAGCCGGTCTGTGAGAGTCATCAATGTCAAAGAAACTGGACAAAGCATCGCCATCTGTCAGCCCACTTACTGTCACTTTGGTATTTTTATGTGGCTTACAGTATTGATAAGTTTTTTTCAATTTAAGCATAGGTAATGAGAGCCATTGTTCTACATGCAACACTTCATAGTTAACATGTGAGGGCAGCTGTTTTGGAACAGGCCTGCACCTAATTCCCAATGCATGGTCAAAAAATAAAAATGCTAATTAGATCTAGCTGGATACAGATGTTTAAATTAATAACAAATTAGAGGTTATCATTTTTTCAAATGTTAAGAACAAGTGGACTTCAAGACATGTGGTGGAAAAAGCCAAATTTGTAAAGTCGAAAAGTTTCATAAGTTCAAATTATGCGAAAACCGTTCTGTTTAGAGCATTGAGACCATTTTTAATGCGTGTCTCGTGTGATTTTACCTACTAGATAGCACTTTTACCATCCTAAGCCGTCAAGAAGCCGAAACATATAATGCCCCCCTAAAATGGCCCACTGTGCATCAGACACAAGGTTTGAGTTCAAAGGATATGAACAGTCACCTCTTCTCTGAGTTTCTTCTCCCTCATGACCTCCTCTTCCTCCTCAGGTGACAAAACATCAATAAAATGGGTGAACCTGTGATAGTACAAATAATTTTCCACACCATTACAAAAACACTGACATAGCAGGATGAGGGGGGGTGGAGAGCAGGGGGACACAATTTCAGGGGTGAAGATAGGAAAAAGAAAACAAGAAGGGGGAAAAGAGGAATGGGGGAGAGGCACCAAATTTTACTTCACCCCCAGGTGCAAGAAACCACATCCTGCCATAGAGTGATATAGTGGGTAGGCGAGCATGCCAGAATTGGTGATCAAAATATGGACATCTACAACAAACTGTGCAGGCTTTGCCAAAACTTTACTCAGTGTAATGCGACCAGACTATTAATACATAATATTGGTGAAATTAAACAAATAAGCATATACAGTTCAGTAAATGAGTTGTTGATTGGTTGGTTATTTGGGAGCAATTTATGGTCTCCTAAAACAGACTACCTTATTTGGAGATTCACCTTGGATAAAGAACAACAGGGATATAGACTACAGGAAATACTAGTATGATTCTCTGTTGACAAGTGTGGTTATCTATGTGTACCTGAAGCAAAGTTCAAAATACAATCTGCACAGGTGAACTGACAGAGGCCCAGATTTGCTATCATCTAATGATGGAAATGACTTCAGATTCTGGCAAAACTGTTGTGATCAAAATATGAATTTATGTGACACAACAAGCTGTGATGGCTTAAAAACTTACATTGTAGGTTATGATTCCCACATTAGTGAATAGATAAAATGCATCAAGGAGTTGTCCTTTCAAAATAATTAACTCCTTGTGCGTCTCTTACTTCCAATGACTACAGAACTGCAAATAATGTTTTGCCCTCTACAGAGTGAAAGCATGGACGTGTTTGTATCTACTATAGTTCCTTCAATTATCACACCTTACCACCCGCACCATCCCCCACCTCCCTCATCTGCATTAACCCCTGGTTTGTTTACTGTCACTGACAGTTCACCAGGTAACAAAAAACATAACCATAATGGACACTGTGAGGGCAATCAAGCTTGGCTCCTATGCTAGTATCACTGTACACCTGTGCCCACTTAACATTTGGTTATTAATATCTTCACCGTGAGATGTTCCTCAGGCTTCTTTGTCAAAATTTCTTTCTGCTACAGTGTTTCCTCAAACTTTTCAAATTGTACTGAATCATGCTGTAGTTCTGCCTTCCCATTTTAATTTCAACCATGAGGAGCATCAATCAGAGATATTACAGTAATTTCTGGTGAGCATGCAGGGCTGATTAACTCATTTAGCCACCCAGCCCACAGAACAAGCTGTGAGAACAACATAACCATAACAAAGAATTGTAAAAAACTGTGGATGAGTGATGCTGGCTACTTACTTAAATGATGCATGTGAGTTCTTGAGCCGCTTGACATCATTCTTGTCCATGGAGTTGAGCCGGTTCTCGTCATATTCTAGAGGTTGTTCTTCCTTCACCTCTGAGAATCTCATACACACTTGTCTTCTTCTGTACGATCTGGGGAGGTCTGTGGATGAGACAAGGAGAGGGACAGAGAGAAAGTGAGTGAGGCAAGTGACCTCTGCTGTTGTAATGAATGTTGCTCCTGTTCTTGTATGTGATGGCACTGCTCTTCTTATATGATATATACATGCTTGAAATACAGTGTGAATTTAAAACTGCAGAATAAAACAACTTTAGTTACTAGCCTTGGCACACCTTTGCTTCATTTTAAATACTATGTCAAGTATCATAACTCAGTCAAAATCGATGTAGACATCACCAAATAAAAAGCACTTCGTAACAGTGTATATTGGCAATGCAGTTCAACTCTGGGGTAGGTGATCCCCTAAATAAAGGGTTCAACTTTGCCATATATATTTGTCTTCTTTAGATGGTTCCTGACCAACTATTTTAAGTGGAAAATGGATGCAAGTGATTGGCTATTGAAGTAAATGTACCTTAGATTCCAAAAAAATGAACAATGCTGACTGCATGTGCGGCTTATAACATCCAACAGCTTTTATTATCAAATATTTTATGCGCATAAATATAACTATACAGCAACAAGCCCAATGTGCAGTTCTAAAGCAAATTAAATTATGTGAACTTTCCCTGCAGGTGGTTTGTATCATGATGACACTGGAGAACTGCATTACATTACGGTGAACATGTAGGTTTAAAAGTAAAGAAGGCTGGGCTGTCATTTACATAAGCTTTGCCAAGCTTACATCAGTGAATGAAGCACCTGTGTGTTACCATCCCTCACACCTTGCACAAAAAACTTCATTATGCAATTATCTCCTATTACAGTATAGACATACTGAGCTGTTTACAATAATTTTCTTGATGCTGGCCATCCATGCCTATATGATAACATGTGATAATGCTTCAAATTCTTGTTAATACTGTGGAGGAATTCAAGAAATGCCAGTTCTTTATCAGCATGATAGCTGTCAAAGCATGCATATAAAATAAGGATAAGAAATGTTTCTATGCTCAACAGTTTCATGACTATTCAAATATTTGAATAGCTGAATGTGGGAGGATGAGAGAATACCGAATAAAAAACCATTGCCTAGGAATTTCTGGAGTGGTGTCCCTTGCTGTGCTAAACAATGAGAAGATAACGGGAGTAGTAAGCAGATAAACTTCAAAACCGATTGCTCCAATGAGGGCAGTGCCCTTTTTTTTGTGAATATCATTTGAAGGTTTAGCAAACTGGACAGGTAAGTGGGTCACCTCATTTTTTCACCTCCCCAAGAACTGCAATTTGTTGAGCCTGCATGGGATCACCCACTACTGGAGCTCACTGGGAAGTGGAGAAGTCACATCGTTTAGTCTGCGCCCTCCCTACCTTCTTACTGGTTAAACATTAAAATTCCCCATTATCTGCCTGTGGGTATCTTCATGAATGTTGAAACAACAGAAATGTGAACTGCATTCTCACTCTGTATTGCAGACAAGTAAACAAATGAAAAACACAAAGCAGCCAACTTTAGAATCAAGCTAAAGATTATAAGACTTTTTTGGTTATAAATCTTACACTTTGTATGAGGAATGTAGAAAAGGTGATTGCTAATTCCAACCAGAAGATCTCCTTGGGAACTGCAGAAGGAAATACTGTGGGGTATCGTGTTCAGACGCAGCACTCTGAAAAGATTAAATAAAAGAAAAGACTGTTATGTGAATTTGCAGTTTAGTCTTTATTTTAATACAGCTGATTTTGCCTCATCATAGTTCCCACATACCTGCAACAATTTCTGATGAGAGGAATAATATATGTTTTTATATAAGAGCGACTGGATGTCTGGCCATTTTGTAAAACTGTTATCAATTGAGGTATAATGTTGAGGCCATTTGTGGATTTTTCTAATATAAGGCAGGACCGTCCCACCGTTATCTCCCAACATCCAAGTTACGGACTCAAAAGAAACAATTCAAACAATTCAAGTATTGTACCTAAAACAATCCCGTTCCCCTGCAGTTATATCCATTCATGTAAATTAAAACTGACCAGGCAGGCCTAACAAATGACAAAAGCTTATGCAGTTTGTTCTCCTGGTCAATGCACACATCAAAACCAATGACACAGATGTTGCACAGATATCGTCACTGTATGGCATAAGGGCATTTAAGTGCTATCTACCTCTATGTCTTTGTCCAATAATGCCTCTGATGATAATATGAACAAATGACAATCTGCTCCTGAGGCAGGAGTAACATTTGTGGTATAACTTAGAGGTAGGTTAACGCCTATACCTATATGCCATAGCACGGATGAAATGTTCACAAATCAAAGCCGGATGAAACTGCAGTGGTAAATTGTTTTGCTACTTTATA
>JAWQUT010000013.1:1770223-1780434 GCA_033807755.1 Ellobium chinense | reverse complement strand
GGGTATGGAAGAAGGAAGGGGGAGGGGCAAAACAGTTTTCCTAAAAGTCTGTGGTTATGGAGAAACATAAAAACAATAGCTACTTCATCATGTAAACTCCTAATTTTCTACTTTAACAAGTAAGAAATCTGAGGTGCATACCTCACAAGCACATTGTCCTCACTCCAGATGCGTATGGTTCCATCCATGGCAGACGATGCATACATCTTCATCTTTGGACAGGCCGTCAGTCCTGTGATTAAGTCCATGTGGTCATCATCTGGCTTGTGGTCAAACCGATCTGAGGATGTCACCGGGATCAGGTCAGATTGGGAGCAGACTTATGCCGTGCAGCCAGTAAAAATGAGGTATAGGTTGTTTTTTGGCCGAAGTTATTGGCATGACTGTGTTTACTTTCATTAGTTGAAAACATTTTTGACCTAGCATTATTCTGGCATGATATATAATTATTTGAAGTGGCCACGAGTCATACCTCACAAAGGAAAGAAAAAATTCAGATCAGATCACCACTGAAGAATAATTTTATACTATAAATTTCATCTAATATGCTTCACAAAAACTTATCCACAATTACTAACCATCTGTCCATAAATTCAATGTTTTCATGTATGGAAATGTTTTGACTCTTGATTTCTACAATAAACAAAACTTTAATACTGGATGGCCATATTCACTTTCAGAGCCTGGTATGTCAATTCCTATTCCTAATTAGTGACATAAGCCTCATTTTGAATGGCTGCCGGCCACAAGACATATCATTATTCAGATAAAAATATCCTATCTTTTCACTGACTTGAATATGTTTTATTAAGTGAAGTGTACAAGTCAAATGTGAATTCCGTCTCAGATGTAATGCATTATGATCACACCCATTACTCCATATGTCAAAACAATTGTACCTTAAGCTAATACAGAGAGACGAATAAACTTGCTTCTGAACTGTGGATCTGGTAAATAAACATGAGCCACAATACTTTGAATGTGTGATAAACTTATTCGGCAGGACAATAAAGCCTAGCCTTATATCATTGCATAATGCAGAAAGGCTGAGTAATACGGACTCTCTCAATAGTCATCACTTGCATAATCAGACCAAGAGATTATTATATCAAAGTTATTCCTACGCACAAGTGTCCAGAAATGCTATACTTGACTTTGTCATTTTGAAGCTCGCGCACTGCATTTTTTAAACCCCCATTCAGTGCAGGAAACAAGAAATTTACACTTCCACACACAGGTAATGAAAGCTGCTTCATGGGTTATACTTAAGTATTTTGATAGTGTAGGACTATAGAAAGGGGGGCGGGAAATAATAGGAGAGTAAGGACTTA
Source organism: Ellobium chinense (assembly GCA_033807755.1). NCBI lineage: Eukaryota > Metazoa > Mollusca > Gastropoda > Ellobiida > Ellobiidae > Ellobium > Ellobium chinense. The sequence goes on along the minus strand of JAWQUT010000013.1, from coordinate 1,779,103 downwards.
ATGTGTTTAAACATTGCATGAAGTATTACAACTCTAAATAATGCAAAGTCAGACACCTGTGCAACATTACTGCATACACATGAGGTACCAAACTTTGTGTTTAACCTCCTTCCCCCCCTACCCAATAAAAAACCCTGGTGTCATTCCACACATCATTAGGCCAACACACAGCAGTCTCAACAGCAAAAATCAGTAACCAAAATGTTAAAAATTAAAACAAACAAAACAAAAAAAACAAATCAAAATAAAATGATAAAAGGCAATCAAACTTCAAACATCACCCAAATAAATGAAAGGGATGAGTCAGCACTAATGTTTGTAAAAGTAGTTTGGGAGGCAAATGTCAAGATTAAATAGAAGGTTGAATATGCACACGGCATTAATTTGGGGTTGGGGGAAGGGGTCAGCTTCTCGCCTTTCTTTATGAAATTCCTGGACTTCCAGAGTTTGAAACCAGTCCCTAACCATCAGCGAAAGTCCATGGGAGAGTCCCATGTTATTGCCCTTACGTCATGCATAACTAAATCTTACTTTGAAGCTGAGTAGGCTGCCTGATACTGGCACAGCGTACATATGACTGTCTAACTTTCTTCATGCACAATATCATAGAAAACTCCCGCCTAGAACTTAGTCTGGGGCTACAGGCATGAAGAGCACACATGAGAGAGTTCCTAGACCATGATGATGTCCAGGGTCTGTCTCAAGTGGCCTTAACTTTCCTTAACCTTAACTCTAAAAGTGCTCCTAATCCTAAATCAATCTCTAGGTGGGAGTATCCTGGTAATATGAACTTTGTTGGAATTCTAGGATCAACAAAAATTCAGTGCAATGCCTTGTGCAAATATGCAACCCCCTGTTCAAAACACGTTAAACTGCTGCTTCCTATCTCTGCAAAGAGTTGAAAGAAATGCTTTTTAATAACAGAGACTGAACATTGGTCATTGTATATAGCAAGGAGTACTTCTGTCCCTGATCGAACTGTCAGCGGGAACTGACTCATAGAACATGGTCCACATGCAAACAATTGTAAAAAAAGTAGATTTCCCTGTTGTGTAAGAAAGTCATAGGACTGAAACACTTGTTAGATGGGGATATCCTCTTCTGACGATCTTCTGTTGGCTCGCTCTCCAAGTAAAAAAGTTTCCTATTTACAGTTTTCTTCATACAGTTACCCCATCTGACACACGACATGCAATATAATACTGATGACACAGCTATGTCATTTATTTGTGATAGAAAAGTCATTTTGATGAAGTTTATTAGTCTCATATCAAGTCTTATGACTGCAAATGCTTGGAAAACCAGATCAGCCAATGACTTTCTCAACTCTCTAGGGAGCAGAGAATGCCACTATCATTTAAAGAGACTGATCTAATGCATTCTGACAACAACTTCACTGCCCATAGTAAGAAATCCTCTTTACAAACAAGTGGACTGAGGCAAATGTGACTGCATTGCTTTCCCAAGGGACTTACAACTTGTCTCTGGCAAAAGTGCGGGGAAAAATACACAGCATTCACATATTATAATTAATAGGAAAAAGGCTAGACATGTCTGACCTATAAGGAAAAGATTCAACATTATATCTAAATTCTGACTAAAATATGAAACAGCTACTGTTCACATTATGTCTAAAAACTTTCCAAAATGTTTGAAAAAGCTATTGTTCATTTCTCCCACAAAACTTAAAAATAAAAGGTGCACCAAACTAGAACATGAGCAGAAGTGAGCAAAAATATGAGGATGAGATGAAAATAGAATAAAGTTTATCCTGAGTTAGCGAGGGTGGGAAGATAAAGGAAAATATTTTCTCCAAGACGGTCATTGTGAAGGAATGAGAGAGGACATCAAACAAGTAATGATAAAGCAACCAGTGAAATGAGTTAAGATAGAATTTGTGGTACTGATAGAATTTGTGGTACATGTACTGATAGAATTTGTGGCACTGCAACTAAAACATGAAATATGATGAAACACAAAATAAAATGGAAGACACCAACAGCATCCAGTGTGTTCAGATGTGTGCAGTGCACTGTTCATAAAATCATTCGGGTGGAGAGATGGTGAGGAAAGGGTTACAAAGAGATAGAGAAAGTGAGAAAGCAAGGGTCAGAGAAGGAGAGGGACTTACTATGGAATCCTTCCAATCCTGGGTTTTCACTAGCAAAAGCTACAAAGTAACAAGATAGACTTCTTAACACAAGACAAGACTTTTTAAACCTAAGGTTGACTGCTTAATACATGGCAATCTTTTCAAAACAGGAAGACTTCTCACTACAATACTGACTTCATCATACCAGACAAAACATTCAATATATTACACGAAGATCACGTCTTAAACTACTCAAACTCAATTTCAGCTCTTAGGATAAAAATATTTTAAAAAATTCTCAGAAAATCTGATATATTGTGTAAAACATACTCAAACAATACTTTCTATTAAATAAAAATACATCTGATTTTTACTTTATCAGTGTCCACTCATTCATAATTCTTGCCCAACTGCAGCATGTTTCAGAGGTGAATATTTTCTTGATCAAAATGTTGCCCCAAAATAAAATGTCCTGCCTTATCACGCATGATCACACTTTATATACTACTACAGTGATGTCTGATGTCTTAGCAGGATCTTCTGGACCTGCTTTTTTAAACACAAGACAAAGTTGCCTGTCTGGAAAGGGTAGAAATTCTTTTCCATATCACAATATATACAAAGATATAGACGAAAAGATAAGATAGAAACAAGACATGAATATAACAAGGCATATGATTTGAGGTTGGCTAAAATGTTTCTATAGTCCAAGAACCTGGCAAAATAGCAATAAACTACAGTGTTTCTATGGTATGGCAAGCATATTGTTATAGCACTGGCAGTGACTAAACAAGTACACATAAACAATAGAATACTGTTATAGTGTCACTTTCCATGCGGTATATCACCCACATCTGAGTCAGTCCATTGAATTTATCCAGTCAGTTACGAACTATAAAAATAAGTTACCATAAAAACATAGCGTAACGTAATTCTTTGGATTGTTGGACCAGCTTTCGTCTTATTTATATTACTCATTCTGTGAGCATAACAAATTCATTTAAAACGCGCACTTTTGACGTATTGTGTCATTTGGATTAACTTTTTTCTTTTTAAGAGTAACTGACCATGAAATGGACTGACCACAGTATATTTGCTAACTAGTGATATTTGGTCCTTACTGTCTTTCTTCTTCTGCTGTTTCTTCTCTGTAGAATTGACATGAAGATCTTATATGCAAGAATAATAGCAAAACATTTAGGGAGGCTGTAACTCAGGTCTTTGGAAGCCTTTAACAGTTTTTCAACAAAAAACTGATGACACTGCTACGCTTGATAAGTTACCAGAATGGATAACTGTGATCATTCCCCCCTCCAGTAAATAAAATACTGTGTGTAATACCAAAAAAAAAACCACCGAGCAAACATTTTGTCAAATCTTGGTGAACATATTTCATGTGCACCAATATTAAGACAGGCATTCTCGGAAGCTGGTACATGGTGAAAAAGCCAAATAATGCTAGAGAACATGATGTGAAAAATATCCTAGAAATAGAATGAAATACAACATTTAGAACATTAACAGCATCAAACAGTCACCAGACTTTAGTAATTCATTATGGATAAAAGAACAGCACAACCAGCTGGGATCTGCAAAATAATATGCCATGCTAATGGGTACAAATTATAGACAGCAAACAAAATCATGACTTTCTATCAACATGCAGGCTGATGTAATGACACTTGTGACAGTACACATGACGGTGATCACATAGCTGCCTACATAACTAGGTTTAAGGGCAGTCAACACAAATACTTAAATATAACTGTATAACACCTGCAATGTATATTTAAACACATGTGTCAGAACATGTGTTGTATACATAGAGGAACTGAGCACATGTGACCTACTTTTGTCCGGCAGGCTGTAGAGGACCACACTGAAGGTGGCAGTGGATGGGTCTTGGAAGGCCACACCCAGGCTGGACTTGACGGTGGTCATGAAGGATGGAGTGTGAGCACAGTAGAAGGACATGAGTGGCGCAAGAGCTTCTTGGGCAAAGGGATACAATCTCCACACCTTGATAATGTTGTCTGAAATAATACATTTTTCAAACTGTTGTACTGTATGAATAGACACCACCACTGTAGATAAGAAATCCTGATTATAGGCAGATAAGAGAGAGATAAGGAGAGCATAAGCAGCAGCTGTCCACCAATAATAATCAACAGACTGTTGCAGTAAATGTGCCAGACTGTCTCAGTGGTTAGCCTATTTCACCATAGCTGATGCTGTACCCCTCCCAACAAAGACCTCAACTGGTCACAGTCGCTGTTTACTCAAACAGGCAGAGCCAATGTTGATGATAATTATGAAGATAATAAAAGGTGATACTGGTTTTGATGACCGCAGGTTGGATTAAAGGAACCATGACCGATTTGAGTTTATTTACTATCCGCCATGGCGAGATGGCCTCATTTGAAGGTAAAGTCTCCATAATTTTATCAATGAATTAGAAGGGAGAAAAGAATCTGATGATAACTCTCTGCCTGCTATTTTGTTATAAGAGTTCGTGAATACTCTAAATAAAAATAGGATGACATCCCTCTAGTTCAACTTAAAAGGGCAGAACAAAATCTCAAGATTTACTTTGCTGTAACACCTTTGGTTTTTCCATACTTTTATGAGTTTGTATAGCTGATATGTTGAAGATGAATGGAGCAAAATAGAAAAATCTTAATGTGTGCTTCCACATCCTCCAACTACTCACCCATTCCTGCTGAGACAAGCTGGTCTGACTTGGAATTTGCTATCATGTTAAGAACACCTTTACTGCCATGGGCCTGGGGAGGAGAGAATAATATGCACACGCACAATCAGACTGTATCGGACTGTATAACTGATGAGGAGTGAGCGCACAAACACGAAATTATGGGACTAGGGTATCTCGTATCCAAGGTGAATTGTGGGCCCCCATCTCTCTTGTCATAACTCTTGAATTCACAATCCTTTCCTGGTCAAACAATAATACAATGGTTGCTTGCAGCTTTTTTTCTTTGTCCTTATTTTGTTCCATTATTGTACCTTTTGGTTCTCCCCTTCTGCCTTTCCCATTTCCTTCTCTTTCTTCATTTGGATGTATCACAAGGTCAAATTCTGGTGCTGGCATGAATATCATGTGAGTAAAAGACTTCCTGTGAGCTGATCATGTGGTATGCATCACTGTCTGCTCTCATGTAAAATTTAGCGGAGAAGAAAATTCCCAGAATGACTCACACATAAGATTTCCAGGAATAAATATATAAATCCAATAGGGGAAAAGAGGTTGTCTCCTCCAACTTCTGTGCTAAAGATAAAAAAAAAAGAGGAATGCAAGGAGACATGTCCAAGTATGGCCCAGCCTTCAGTGCATATAGGTAAAGGGCAAAGATGTCTTCGTCTGAAAACTTTATACAGTTTTGCTCTCCACAGGAGATATATTTTCCTACATTTCCATATATTCCCTTCATTTTCTCCAGCCTTTATACTTTTGTATTTACCCATATTACTTTTCTTTCATCCTCTGTAATTGCAATGACAACTCAGATATTATAATACTATTTGACTGCAATTTAAATCTGAAGCATAACTTACTTCCACTTTGAAGGTGACTTCCCCTGTGTGCCAGTCAAACACGCAAATGTAGCCATCCTTACGACCTCCAAGCAGCAGCGTGCGGTTCTTGTTGCTGTTTGTGCTTCCGACCACCTGCACCGTGCGTGTCTGAACTGTGCGCTTCAACATGGCCCAAATATTGTTGTCAGCACTGGGGTCCACCACGTATTCATACACCAGCAGATAGTTGCACATTTCTGCAGTGAGGGCATCTTCTTATAATTGACCTTTATAGCCTTTTGACTTAGATGTGGTGCTGTTATGAAGTCACTGTCATGGTTGTATTATGGTGATGATGTGGTTTGACAGAGTGGATATGACATTTCCCTAGACATGAATTTATCAGTGTTAAGCCTAGAACTGTGCTCTGAATAACTGAGCTTCATAATGGAGACATTCTGTGCATGGATGGGGTATTAAAATGCTGACTAATATTCATTTATCACAGACTATGGGTTAGTCAATATTTAGCCCAAGAGAATAGGAACAATAACCATGCAAACGTCGTCATGTAATTCAAGAACTAATTTAATGTTACGTCTATAACTACACTGGACCTAAAAATGATGTCTGAGCACTTTCTGATTGTTCTGTTTAATGTTGAATTTTACTACCGAAGTTTGTCTGATCTGATTTTAGTTTACTCAGTTTTCACACCCTTTTATCCTCTCTTTTTCCAGCTTCATTGTATATGTAGAAGAAAAAAAAGTTTATGAAAACAAACTTTACAGCTGTGATAATGGTAGCAATTTCCAACTGTGAGTTCTGCCACTCATCACTCTAGCCATCTGGACACCTTGCATTATAGCTGCTAACCAGGATTTATCTTGTTAATGTTATAAAATATCAATAAGAAACACTATTCTCGTTGCCAATCCACTCCCAGCCAAGAAAAACTCTGGAGTGAGACCATCATCATGACAAAGACAATATGAGCTATGGGAACACATGAGCATTATTTGTATTAAACACGATTAACCAGGTTAAAGGTGAAAGCAGTGCAGACTGCCAATTCAATTATGTGTCTATACACAACACATTAGTTCTCAGACGTATGAAAGAAATGTTCAGATGCCTAACAACAGACATCCCTTTATGCTTCAGGTTGCTTCTGACATGACTTAGTTCATACTCCTTGGGTTTAAATCCACAGTTATTTTTATGGGATTTTTTATAAATACATGAAATGAGAGGTTGCATTTGACATCTCTTGTGAGTCTAACTGAAAAGAGTTTTTCCAAAACTCTGTAATTGTTCCTTTATTAACAAATAAGTTGTTCGTGTATTCAGAGGTGCATTCCTGTGTTAATTCATCCAAATCAGAACTGCGCTTGCTTCCCTTTAATGGTAAATCAAAATATAAATGTGGAGAGCAATTATCTTTGGATTATTCCCCTTTGTTTCAAAAACCACTTGGGTCCACACATTGAGTTTCGGAAAAATCTTTTCTGGTCATATATTGATCCTAAACCATTCATGCCGGCAGTGCTGAAAGCTGTTTTATACCTAACATTAGTTAATGATTACTGTTACAAAAAGATATTTGGAACTAGCTTTACTGGTCTGGGGTGTATGCTTCTGGAAACATGAACTAAAATGTTTATATGGTTACTGTGTGACGTGGTTAGCCATTAGGTGCATGTCATGTCATGTCATGTCATATCATGTGAAAGCCATGTGATGTCAGTGAATCACATCAGAACATGCCAATCTCACTGCAGAGAAAACCACAACTTTCCTATGGTGCATCAACACTTGAGTACACATCTTCATACATCAGGGCCTTACTCAGCTATATATTGTTTGACACTTTATATACTACACTACACATGCCATACTAATAACTTTGTAGAGGAGCTGCTGATCAAAGCTGCATTTACCCTTTCATAAATTACAATGGCGCTGACCACTTTTCGCTACAACAGATGGGGTTACTTTCATCTTCTAACTTTCGGATCTTCTCATAGGTTTTGCAGTTTTCCTTTTTGAAACCTATCCTCCTGGCCACTGGTACCCCTGCATACCTATCCAGGTCTAGCTGTCTGGATAAAAGGTAAACCTAGTTTACACAACAGACAGCAGATCTAGCTGTCTGGACAAAAGGTAAACCTAGTTTACACAACGGACATGCTTATCCCCTCGCTTACCCTGTTCTCCCACCCCTTCCCCCCAAAATTCAGTGACTAAAAGAACGTGCTACATCTAATGGTCACTTTAACTCTGAAACTATAAAAACTAGAGAATGTGTCATCAACATTGTGTACTGGTAACCCAAATGCGCACAGCGATGTGTGAGCCATGGTGAAACTCACAGTGCAATTTATCACACACACACAGACACATTGTGACACATACTGTGTTCTCTAGGAAACACAAGTTTAGTGACACACATGTGGACGTGTTGTTATCTTATAGACACATCTGGTGCTCACAGCATTCAAGGAGTGCAAGAATCCACAGTTAGAATGAAAATAATGCTAATGAGAAGGATGGTGATGGCAATGGAAGAAAGGAAAGGGGAGCAAGTATTCAGACATGAAAGTAGAAAAAAAACAACCCCAAAAAAACGAAAAAAGGGAAAAAGGGGTAGGGGGTTACAATGATTTCAGGAACCAAGAGGAAAGGGAGATGAAGTTATCAAAAGTGTGATTTTAAATGACATTTGAAAGCATGAAAACTTTTTTTGGAATGGTTTTGAGGGGTTGGGGATGATGGGATGGGGTTTGGAGAGATGAGGTAAGGATGGACAGGGATGAAGATGGTGAAACTAATGAAAGTGAACTCTGACATACATGAATGTGATGAAACTGTTTAAGAAATATAAAAACAATAAGATCTCATGACCCATATACTTGAAAAAGCCACATACTCACTGCAATATTCTGGTCACAATCCCTTATTCCTACATAACATTTTCTCACAAACTCACAATTTGGATGATTCATTAAAATTTAAGTTCATGAGATCTAAAAGCCCAGTGAACAAATCTCTCTTAATTTCTCAGATCCCATCATCAAACGTTTCATTGGGTCCTGAGTGACAAACCTTTGGGATCATTGCACCTCCATCTGGCCATGACGTGACATGGGTTCTGATCCGTCTTACTCTTGACTATGTCGCCATTTCCCATCAGTGTGAAGATTGTGTCTGAAAAACACAACACATTACTGCATGTAGAAAATGGACTGGCGGGG
>JAWQUT010000013.1:1734699-1747460 GCA_033807755.1 Ellobium chinense | reverse complement strand
CAAGAGAAGGGGGGGGGGTACATGCACTTATTGATTATAATTATCAGTCATTGGGGGGGGTGGAGGGGGGAAATATGATTTTATGGCTACGAGGAAGAGAGAAGGAAAAGAGGAAGGGTAGTGGCTGATAAAGGAACAAAAGAGGAAAGGTGGGGTGGAGGAGGGGAGGGAGATATTTATATGCTCTCAGTAATTATGATTATCAGCTATGGAGGGCAACTGGGATTTGTGGCGGGGAAGAGGGGTAGGTGATAGGTGGAGAGGGACTTTTTATGGGAAGGGAAAAGAGATCCTTGAACTGCTCTGATTATGCCACAACGAGCAATATCCCCTCTTCCTTCCCTCCTCCCCCTCCCCAACATCGCAGTGTTTACTGCTGGAATCAGGGTAAGGAAAGAAGAAAGCACACATGTGAAAGTTTCTAGAAAATAATATTGTCTAGGAACCATTTCTAAGTTGCTTTTTCTTTCCCTAACCCAACCTCTATCCTCGCCCCTGACGCTAAACCAAGCACTAAGCTGGAGAGTCCCGGGATATTGCCGCCATTGCATCTCCGCCATCTTAAAGGGTAGAGCAACCGCTGCGTTCTCCACCTCTCTTTGCACAGGAAGCGCTCTGCTCGGTGTAATGAGAAAGATCAACACACAAAAACACCGACCGGCAAACACGAAAAAGCAATGGACACGGTTGTTGTGTGTTTAAGGGTCGCATCTGTCTATTGACACGAAGAATGTGGCTACAACCATGGTGGCCATGCCCGTGTAATGTGTATATAGCTAATGTCAATGTTGATATCAAAGCCAAAACGACGCACGGCGATGTTATTTTTGTTTCAAATTCTTTTTTGTTTCGATTTGGAGCGACATTCAAACTCTACCAGATGCTTGGGCTAGTGGTTGTCCAGTCGGCTGTCGCTCTGTCTCGACAAGAATTTCTGGACTCTGTTTTTAGTGTCAGCATTTGACTGTAGAGGTTATTAAATATTTCACGGACAAATATGACTCGGACACACAGGACATTAGGTCATCCAAATATAAATGCACTTAAATTAGGACCTGACTGATGTCTGTAATGTTGGTGAATCTTTGTGTTTGGAAGATGTCAGCATGAAGATGCAGTGCACTGGTCGTAGACTTGACAGTCTACGGGTGGTTAATTTACTTATCCAAGATAAAACAACCGAAGAAAAATATCGATTGGATCGATTCTCAGCTCTTTAACTAACCCACTGTATCGGACCCGTCCATCTGGCTCTTGTGGTATTGACTTTAAGTTTCATTGTGAGAGAAACCTATATGATAGCAATATTTCATCAGGATATTAGCAGCAGAAAACCGTACAAGTATAAGTATAGATTTTCATTAATATCAATTATGCAAGAAACTCATAATAAAATGACATGGAGTATAATAATATACTAGAATGACATCAATTCTAAAATGTGAGCATGACGAAATGGGGATTAAAAAGACTAAGCGATAATACGCTGAAACCTTTGATCCTGTATTCCCTAGCTTTGCTGCATGGACATCATCAGTTCAAGGCAGTTTCTTTTTTTTTGTAATCAAGCTATTGAAAGCTTATCCGATAATGCAGCCATAAAAAGACACACAGAGCCATTATTTTCTACAAATAAATAGATGACTCCTGTCACAAAATAAAGGTCTAGTAGCATGTAGTTATTGTTAAGAGCGAAAAGCCGACAAGTTACAGCTGGGCCTACTTGGCATCTCCAGTCGAAAAGGTTACTCGACGCCACTGTCGAGAGCGACATCAGCCAGCAGGACGGGTTTTGGGCAAGGTAATAACAGTTGTCTTCCTAGTGGTTACTCTTGCACGCAACAGAGCTTGAAATCAAAACCTGTAAGGAAAATACATTTACAAAAGAGGATGAGGTCAGAATTGAAAGACTGGTCACAAAGTCAGAATCAGTTGATGCCCACACCTTGCAGCTTGCTTGGAAGGGACAGAAGGGAACTTACTTGAATTTTTGAGTGTACATGTACAAGATTCCCTCGTGAAATATTGTCATAAATTGTAGATTATGAATGTAAATAGTGATGTTCTCAGCTCACAGGTATTAAGGATCCAATCACACATTTTACAGACCGGTGTATTGAGGAAAATGTAATTGAAATGATTTCCCAAGGCACTTAGAACATGATCGTGGTCGGGAATCGAACCCACAATATTTAGATGTGGAGTCCAACGCCGTTTCCATTCGGCCCCTCCGTTGCACATACACGAAAGTTATATATACATAGATTTCAAGGTAATTGAAAGTTTGCGAGTTCGCGATGGGAATCCCTTACAGTAGTAAGAATTACATGTACTCATCAGTGCTAAATGCATTCTCAGTTGCTTACAACACTTAGAGATAACTGAGGATTTGCGCATTAACGATGGGATTTCTTTCCATCATAAGAATTACATTTATTTTGCATGTTGAATGCCACTAAGGGTGAATTAAGCACCGATTAGTAGTAATTATCACGATGGTAAGAGATCTCATCTCTAATACCCAAGCTCTCAAATGTAATATTTGTGATGGTACGAGAGATAACCCATCGTTACTGCACAAGCTCTATTTATGACATCTCCTTTTCCTAATTCACACGTTTTTCTCTTTTGTTTTTTCATATATGGAAGAAGCTTATGAAGCGGAGGAGGGAGGGATAAAACACCGGGATGAGGCCGAACTCCTCTTGTTGGGCTTGGGATTATCTTCTAGCCTTGTTCTCAAGTCCTCACTAGTCCTCACCAGGGAAAGGAAGATTTGGCCAAATTTGTTCTTTCCTTAGTCACAGTTTGTCCCACGTCTCCTTTGTGCGGTGTCGGGTTTAACACGCCATTAGCGAGAAGTTGCCTGGACATGTTACTGACGTGTGTGTGTGTGTGTGTGTGTGTGTGTGTGTGTGTGTGTGTGTGTGTGTGTGTGCGTGTGTGAGCGATTGTGTTTGTGTGTGCGTGTGCGTCTGTGTGTGTGTGAGAGCATGTTAGTGGGTGGATTAGTGTATATGTATTTTCTGTATTTGTAGATGTACGTGTGTATTTGTGAGTGGATATTGTGTATTTGCATGTGCGCGCTTATGTGCATCTGTAAGAACAGCAAAGACCAAAAACATACTAAAATACCCTGAAACCCTTTGGCCAGCCAAGCCATCAAGACAATTTGGTCCTCCGCATTCATCCCAACTACTATCAAGATCTATCACAACGTTAGCAAACAGCGACAGGGGCAAAAACAACAGGAAAATCAGCTAGTTATTAGCTAAGGCAAAGACAGACCAGCTCTTTCGACTCATAGCAACAGCAACAACAATAATAACAACAACAACAACAACAACAACAACAGAAGCAGCAGCAGCAACAGAAACAACAACAACAACAACAACAACAACAACAACTACAACAACAACAACAACAACATCAACATGAATGAAACTATCAACAACAACAATTAAAACAACAACAACAACAAGAACAACAACAACAACAATAATCTACTAACAAGGTGGAAAAGTAGCACAATGTCAGCAACAACAGCAGCAGCAGCTGCATCCTCTACCACTACTGTAAGTGTAACAATAATTACTTCATCAGTACACACTGCTGCTACTACCATTGTCATTATATTTCTACCACTGCCAAATTCATTATTAATAGAACAACAACCACTCTTGCTCCTGCTGTTGCCGCTGCTCCAACCACCCTCTATCGCTGGTACTGCCTTCTACCACAACCTCTACCTGGTGCCCAGACTTGGGCAAATTTACCGAAAAAAATCAGTTCAGATCAAGTTCAGCTCATTAAGGAAAGAAAAAAAAGCCCTAAGATGAAGTCTAACTCAGTTCCATGATAATTGGGAAGTTTTCAGATCAGATCAGTTCCCTCTTCGATTTTGAAATTGGCATTCGGTTCTGATTCTCGAGGTTCTAGGCATGAAGTGAACTGAAATTTAGATAAAAAATTAAAGTCCAAATCAAGAACCCAAAATAGCTAGGCGTTCAGTTCCAGATTAGTTCATCCAAAATAGCTATTAAGCTCAGCTCAAGTTTGCGTGAACTGAATGTTAAGTTCACGAACTGCGTTCATATGATCTCAGCTGCTTCTCTGGCCATATGATCTCAGCTGCTTCTCTGGCCAAGCCTGACTCCTACCACGGCAGTGACAACAAGTGTGAGCGCGTGCTCAGAATCCAGTCCCCGCTCCCTCACGGTGACTAAAGATTTTAATAATGACTATGGAATGTTACGGCGTTTTGCCCCACGCCCGGATGTACGTAACAAGGCGACGGTTGGCCACTAACACACAAAACTCCCGAAATCAGCGCCAGTAAATGTTTTCTTACCCTAATCACCCAAGCGAGATCTGTGTTGTTACAAGAAATTAGATTGAACGTTTATACCCGTGGGCAAGCTCCTGATACAATGGACCACATCGCTGTGTATGGCCAGAACTATGACATTTGACCTGTACAGGCTGACAACTGACCACGACTCTTTGAGCCTATTCAGCTTTATTTGGTACATGGGCTTTCTGAAGAAGTGGAAGAAGAACAACAAAAATTTCACCAGTTGTTTACTACATTTGTATTTGATTTCATGTAGGAGTGGGAAGATTCTGGGAAGGGCAGACTGTGGTACAGTCATTTCCGTTTAACCGCAACTCCTCGAGAGCATAAATGTAGTTGCGTTTATCCACATATTTTAATTTATTTGACTTTTAACATTTTGTTATAGTATGTTTGTGGAAGCTGTCGCAGTTAAGCGGAAACTGAGATTAAGCGGATTCGATTGTACAAGTATACTCCTATTACCTGGAATATTTTGAGATGAGAGGAATGACGGCTGAATTACAAAGCTTTCAGACGAAGATGTAAACAATGTACTCTGATGGGTTCTTGACAAGATAGGTATCATCTGCTGTCCAGAAAGCTACCGATCAACAGCGGTCACAGAGATCTCTCATCTGACTTTTCTCTGGTCAATAGCCACAGTTCAATGGCAAAAGTAGTGCAGCTCAAATATCGGAGGCAATACGGAATTGACGCACATATGAAAAATAGCTCCTACCCGAGGCCAGTCATTGTTCAGGAAATGTCGTCTACTTCCCAACAGAACAAATACACCCGTGGTTCCTTCAATAGCTGTTATCTAATTGGGGGTTTTGGCTGCGAGACGCTAAAGAATCAAGGGTACCCAGTGCTTGTATGAGGATCGAGAAGTTTGTTTTTCACTGCGTGTTTCTCTGATTAAGCTCAGGAAATGTGGTCAAGCTGAGTAATTCCGGGGATTGGTTTCATATAATACATCATCGACAGCTGGCAAAGCCGTTGGTCAAAGAATCTCGGAATATGTCTGAAATCTTGAGACGTCAAATCAAAATGTTGTTACTTCGATTAAGGTGGGTGGTGTAGTGGCTACAGAATCACTCACAGAGAGAAAGAGAAAGGTTTATAGGGCTGGGGGGAGGGGGGAGGTACACCAGCTGTGTGGTATAGGAGGTGAAACAGGAAAGTATGACCCTGTTCTTCACTAAATGGGTTGTCTAGAAGATTGCAATACATAAGACTACCCTCACTTTCCATCCTATATTATTCATAAACATAAGAATTTGAAGCTTGTCCAACTCCTGATTCATCTCGATCATAGCATCATGGTATCATGACCATCATTATAGTCCTCTATGAGTACATGTACTCCAAAATGACCCATTAAGTACATAACTATGAAGTATTGTTATATCATCTTTGCACAGCTCAGTAGACGTGAAACAGTTGTTAACATCTCTGTTTACTTCTGTCTTTGTCTTAATTTTTATGTTAATTGTGAGTGAAAATTCTATCAGAGTCCCCTAAGTGAATTCTATTTAAAAAAACAACAACACCGTCTANGGAAAGAGTTTGACCCTGTTCTTCATTGAATGGGTTGTCTAGAAGATTGGAATACATAAGACTACCCTCACTTTCCATCCTATCTTATTCATAAACATAAGAATTTGAAGCTTGTCCAACTCCTGATCCATCTCGATCACAGCATCATAGTATCATGACCATCATTTTAGTCCTCTATGAGTACATGTACTCCAAAATGATCCATTAAGTACATAACTATGAAGTATTGTTAAATCATCTTTGCACAGCTCAGTAGACGTGAAACGGTTGTTAACATCTCTGTTTACTTTTGTCTTTGTCTTAATTTTTATGTTAATTGTGAGTGAAAATTCTATCAGAGTCCCCTAAGTGAATTCTATTTAAAAAAACAACAACACCGTCTATTCTCGAATAGCATAACTTTATTCTCAATCCCCCTCCCCCCTTCTGCTCACCCATTCTAAAACCCCTGTCAGCTCAACCAAACTCACTATAAACATGACTTTTCACCCTCCTCCTTCGCCTCCTTCTCTTCCTCCTATCCCCATTCCCTCCAAATCCAAGACAAAAGAAAGGCAACAATTACTGACCAGAGCGAGACCCCACGCTTCACACCAAGACTGTGAGGGAGCGTAATGTTTAAATGGGGTGAATAATGAGAGTAAAGGGGGGTAAAGGATGTGGATGAAAACATGGTTTCCAGCTGAAAGTAACGTCGAGAAAATAGCTGGAAGGGATAACGATTGAGGGAAAGTGATTGGCAAGACTCGAATCCGGAATCGAATCCATCGAATCCTCTTACCCTTGGTTCGAATTCCGATTCGAATCCTAAAATTGGTCTGGATTCGAGTCCATAGCTTCATGGGAGATTTTAAAAAAAAAGGAGGTTCTCTTAGGATAAATCATTTGTCATTATATTAGGGTCTCTATCCAATTGTACCCTTTAGTTTTATTTAAAATTAATACATTATTAAAGGTCCCATGAAGAATCTAATTGCATTTTTTTTTGGTCACTCTAAAAAAGTACGAACGCAAATTCCTTAAATACCCCCCCACCCCCCTCTCCTCAGGATTCGAATATGGATTCGAATCCATCGAACCTAGCCCTGGATTCGATTCTGGTATAATTCGAGATTGTACTGCGGGACGTACAAGAGATCACCTTGTTGAAATTACGTGTCAGTCACAACCGCCAGGTTTTCCTATTATTTCCTGTTGTTTGTATTTCACACACTTCAACACGCGTGCCATCCACATCCCAACTGTTACAACTGTTGTTAAAAACATCAGGGATTTCTGTCGTTTTCTTCAAGACATCTCCCCCGTCAGCTGACAGTGATCGTTTCTTTTTACTTCTCTAGTCGATTATGCAATCAACCCCTTTCGTTATGTCCAGGACGTTTATGTATGTGTAACTCCGTTGGTCTTAACAGCTTAACGTACATATAGGTTAATAATTATACGTCACAGAAGTAACATTACGGTATTTTACCGGATATAACCCTATGTTTTATTCTTTTAATGTAATTAATTAATCTTACATTCAGGGGCACAGTATAGTTATAGTTATACTGAAACGCAAAGACAAAATGCCATGTTCCTAAATGAAAATTCTTGGCTAATCATAGTTTTTCTGAGCTCCCAGGAGTTGCTATTAAGCGGAGTAGACTCTATTACTTCGCTTCTTATGTCACTTATGTCTTTGTATAAGTCGTCCATATCAACTTAGTAAAACCTTTTGCACTGGGGTTACTACGTAACTCGGGGTGAGCATGCAAGGGAGTGACGGAGGTCAAGAGTCGTATGTACCTAGTATGTTACAGTTTACTGCAAAATTTTGTTTACCTTTTTGTTTCTATTTCAGGAATGTATAAAATTAAACGCCCAGAGCTACTTAGGGATGTCATAAATATTATGCATATCACACACCAAAATTTCCTGACACATTTTTTTCCATGCATCTCTTTTCTGAGTTTTATTTTGATTATCTCAAATCTAGCCGTTGTCTTCAAAAACATGTCGGGAATTTGTCAGTGCAGACACTATTATCAACATTTAATGTGTTTAACCGATATTTTGTGAGTCAGTCCTTTGAAGAAATCCTCAAAACGTGCTGTATACGGCTATAGAAGATTACAGAAGTTCATCTTAGAATATCACACCATGAGTTGCTGATTTGCTTAAGGGCGAAACCAGGCTTAGATATCTTCACAAACAGATGAAGGATAACCCAGTTTCGTTAGGATCTCTGTACGCTGCAGTGTCTTAGGGTTCTTGGCTGTGTTGACATGTTTGCTTGACAGGGTTATCTCCGTACACCCCTATTTATTTATTCAAGGTTGGAAGATTGGGTGTTAGGGTCTGGAACCAGCCGCAGGTACAGTCGCGTGCCACAGGCAGGGACATGTAACTCTGGTTTCTTGATGCCAGGTGGCGCTGCAGGGATCAGCGACATCTTGGTGACGCGAACATGCAGGGTATATATATGTCCATATTATGATGTTATTAGAATATATTATTATCCTCACTCGACAAAGGGGATTGCCATAGCTTGTGCTGCGAATTTTGCAGAGCATATTGACAGCACTGATGAAAGAGAGGAAGCGAGAGAAAGAGGGAGATTGACAGAGAGAGAGATAGAGAAAGAGAGAGAGAGAGAGAGATAGAGAGAGAGAGAGAGAGAGAGAGAGAGAGAGAGAGAGAGAGAGAGAGAGAGAGCGTAGTACCCATGACATAGTTAGATCTGTGGGTTTTTGTATTCGCTCCAGGAGATTAGACCTTGATACCTCCCTCGAACATCCCTACAAAAATAAGCTCTATATTTGAATGTGTCGTAACTTGCTGACTGAAATGAACGTTCTGATTTATGTTTGTTTTTAATTTTGATTTTTAACGTCGTCCCGGTGAGGATCAGTAAGCCTACCAAGCGGTGCGTGCATGGGAGGGTCACACAGTCATTGCTAAGGATCAGACGGAAGGAGACTTCCTCATGAGAAATCGACGGGCCGTTTCTTTTTCACTTTTTCTTGTTTTTCTGCACTGCCCACCCAAGGTCCCAAGCCTGTTCCGTTTAATCACGACTTCTTGAGATCAAATTGCGATATTTAAAGAAACTGCGATTGTCTGGTGACTTTTTGTTTAAGAAAACGAGCCTACACTTTTTTGTTATCTGAAAAATATTGCGGTTAAGCAGAAGTTGCGTTGTAGGTAATTGTCATTAGGCGGAATCGACTTTTTTTATGTTGCTTTGATGAGCTATTGGAATTCCGGATGGCTGTAGCTACAGGCGGATTTATGGTTAGGTCACCTTGGGTTTCTCCTGTGAGTTTATTTTCCTACACCTCTGACAATATGGCTGACAGAGTGGCGTCATCTATTTCCTTTTTCCTTCTGCTTCCTCTGATAAAATGACAAGCATCAAAGGCAATAAAATTAACAAGACGGGACACTCGGGCCTAAAGGTGGTCACAACACCACGTAGCACCCCATACAGAGGGAAGGTAAGCATGGTTTTCATAGGATATTGTTTACTTTACAGTCTTTTTTTGGCATCGTGGAAGGTATGACTGACACCAAAGGCAATAAAATTAACAAGACGGGACACTCGGGCCTAAAGGTGGTCACAGCACCACCTAGTGCCTCTTACAGAGGGAAGATAGGCATCGCTTTCATAGGATATTGTTTCCTTTACAGTCTTTTTTTAGCATCTTGGAAGGTATGAAAGACAGTCTGACTGCTTTTTCAAGACTCTGACAACTGGCAGGTTGCAATAAATACAGTCTTTTGGCTGAAGGACCGCTGATGGAAGAGATGAAGCTACAATGCAAAGAAGAAACTTCACAGGTACACATGTATATTCCTATAATTAGCTAACTAATCGTGTGTAATGTGACATGCCCACCCAGTGCGTTTAACAATACGATCACGACCTGGAAGTTGTTTTATCATAGTCAGCCATCATTTTGTCTCCCTTTGCCCGTCTTTGTGCCTGCTCGAAGACCAACGCGGGTGACATGTCGGTCATTTTCTGCTCCGATCAGGCGACAAATCACGCGCTGTGAGCTCATCATTACTATGGGAAACAAGTCACGTGTCCGCGGACATAATGGCCGCCTGTGACTGTGAGGGACTAGCCTGATAGAGATCATAGGACGCTGTGGATTACAGTTACCAAATTTGTCACCATTTCCTGTTGTAACTCCACCGAGGTCATTCCATCTTCCTTTCTTCCTTCATCTTGGTGTCTTCGCTGCAGCTCACAGTTCACAAAATCAGTTTTCACGTTTTCTTTCACCCTTTATTTCAAAGCTGTGAATGTGAAAACGACACTGGCCAATTACCTTTTGTAGATATGGCTGGTTTTTTATATCTTTGGACTTTGAAGAACTTTTTGCCTTTTGTTCTTCTTGTCGTTTCCATTGAGCTCTTAAGCATTTTGCAAATTTTTCACCATTCAGGAACCACAGAAGTTCTTAGATCCAGAAGTAACGGACAAACAAGATGTAAACTACAGCCACAATGGTCAGTTTGTTGACACTTTTAAAGAGAAAATTATACAGGAACTGAAATGTTGTCAGTACATGCCATTCGGGATACATAATTTGTCTCCAAGGAGAGAGATTCTCTGAGCTAGAGATTCGTAGGTGGATTAATTTGTGTAAATAAATTGAACTTTGTAACCATCCTAAATTATCCTTACCAGAAGGATGTATTTGGGTGGGAGAGACCTTAGCTCTCTAAGGAACTTTCATTCTAAATGCTCCACTTCCAGTCCATTTCTGTCCCACCCCATTTAAGAAAAAAATCAACATTAACTCTGCACACGGCAGTAATGCATCTTAAGGCCCACGAGCCTGCAAATATCCGAATTATGCATTATGTCAGTGTGAAGTCATGAAAATATTATTGCCTTTTACTAGGCGGAAATTTAGTCTATGTAGTCCACGATTTTAACAATTAAAATTTAGCAATTCAGTAGAAGAGAAGAGACATCTTGAACATGCTAACATTCATTTATGAAGCTGTAAACGTCTGCTACGGTACGGAATATCTTAAATGAGATATTGAGATTAGCCGTGTTCCATCAAGCTATCGTGAAATAATGGTAGGGACGCTATAAAGGAAGGTCTAAAAGTAAAGTACCAAAGATTACTAATGCAGTATGTTTACTACAAAGCAATAGAACATTTGCATAGATTACTGGCACTACTTTGCTATTTTCCCATAAAGTTACCACCGAAACTAATGCATTTGTCTCATCGATAAGCCAACTCATTTTATTAACCTTCTGTGAAGCTGCAAGAGTAGCTGTTTTCTGGACACAAGACTTATGAACCTCATCATTTTTACTATTTGAGGACTTGCGCATTTACGAAGGCATCTCATACCATCGTAAGAATACTAAAATTACATTAACTCTGCAAGCTGACGCTACTAACGGTGCATTCAACACCCATGCACTAATGTAATTCCTACGATGATAAGAGATCCCATCGTTTATGCGCAAGCTCTAAACTATTATTATTATCACTATCATGCTGTCCTCACCGTGGGCTGAGCACAGAGGGGCGAGTAAACATGTGCATGACTATGTTAGATTTATTGTGTCTTATTAACAAACTCATTTGTACACATCGTTCTTATCTGTACCGACTAAGTCATTTGTACGTTTCAGTCATATCTGTCCGGACACACCTATTTGTACACGTCATATCCAGGGCGTGGAAACAAGTGGTTCTCTCCCCTTCCCTGCCGGCTTGAATTAGTGTAAGAATTCTGGCATTGTCAGACAATATCAACTCACCCACAATTCTTGAGTTGGTATCATACACTCTAACCCCAGACATGCTGTTACGCCCCTGTAAGGAAATGTGTTTGAGCGTGCATATTGCATACTCGAGCTGCATGTGTGGGAGTATGCTGAGAGACAAAGATGAGAGAGAGAGAGAGAGAGAGAGAGAGAGAGAGAGAGAGAGAGAGAGAGAGAGAGAGAAAGAGAGAGAAAGAGAGGGAGAGACAGATAGACAAANGAGAGAGAGAGAGAGAGAGAGAGAGAGAGACAGACAGACAGACAGACAGACAGACAGACAGACAGACAGACAGACAGACAGACAGACAGAAGAATTGACTTTAACAATTATGTCTTAGTCGTGAATTCTCAAATTTTGGTGTATAAAAACGCAACTCTGGTAACTATCCTTTTTTGGCAAGTGTTCTAAATGCTATGCTTAGTAAAGAAAGGGCAAATAAAGCAATACAACGCGTAACGATGTTGTTAAATCTCTCTCTTAGTAACTCTTAAGTTTGTGACGCCCGGGTTTTGTTGTTTTTTTTTTGTTGTTGTTGTTGGCTTGGTCGAACTCTTCTTTGCGTCTGCTGGTATCGCACAGTGCCGAAACCGCTTTTTTGTTCTTGCAATATCAGGATGTGAATGTGCAGATTTAGTTCAAGCTGGCATTCTCTCGGTCCCTCCAGCCAGGGCGAAAAAATTATATCTTTTCATAACCTGATATAGTTGAAGAGTTGATCACCCTTAGATCCTGTTAACGAACTTATTAACATTGCATATATTCAGGCCAACGACGATCAAGCTGACCTGACTAAACCGAAAGAACTCCTTCATCCATCGGAGATCAGTGGCTGTACGCATAATCCACACGTTAAGTACGCACTGCGTTAACCAAAGTGAACATAACTAATTGTTTTGGGAGTTTCTAGTAGTTTACTGCAATACGTTAACGAAGATTAACGATCACAAACCCTCAAAATATTCCATGGCAAATAAGAGATTATATTGTCTGGTGTGACAAAAATTTAGCAATGGTATCATGTTAACGTTTTCAATGTGCAACGTCTACACAATGGGGCCTCTCGGAAGACACCTCCC
>JAWQUT010000013.1:1720752-1733127 GCA_033807755.1 Ellobium chinense | reverse complement strand
CTCAACCCCAACTCTTCAACATGCCCCCTTCAAACCGCTCCCCCCTTCCTCCCTACCCCCAAACTCAACTGTTGTTGAAAATAAATAAATGAAGATTTTAAGTGTATGCGTAAGTGTGAGTCGTGAGTATTTTGCTACTGTACCACTGAATTGCAACAAAATAGTGCTTTATGAGCAATAAAAAATACAATACAATAAAAATACAAAATGTCTATTTTCATATCATGTATCGATGAACGTATGTTTCTGAATGTGTGTGGTTTTTTTTTTTTTTAATGCATTTAAATTTCTATCTCCCTAAGTCAACTTTTTTTTTTTTAAGGAACATGCTTCTCCTTCAAAAACGACTTATGGCTGAAAACAACTCTTAAAAAGCTATTTATTTATGAATCCCAGATAAAAGTCTTACTTTCCATTGTTTTCTTCGAGCTAGTTATAGTTTATCTATACAAAGAGACCCACAACACATGGGAAACGTGTCGAATCAGGCAGTCAAGTGACTCGCCTCGGTATGACATACTGCAAAATGAACCATGCTGGCGACGAATCGTGCCGCGGGGGACTGTTCTTGGTATCACCTCCGGCAAAATCGTTGAAAGACACAATGTTCTCTTAAATGGGAAAGACGAGAATTGTCATTCGAACAATATATAAAAGTGTTGTACGTTTACTTCGTGCTGTATAAAAATTGCAACGCCTGCTTTCACTGCAGTGAAGTAAGAGTTATTTGAAAAGATGTCCAAATGTTTATCGGCTCTAGCTCAAAACCTGGTTTTCGGCCTGCGCCGCTGATTCGATATTATGCGATACCAGCAGCGATATGATGTATGTCCTCATGAAACTATAACTTACAGTGTAAGCCGAAGCTGGGTTTGTTAGAGGTAAAGCTTTGTTCGCCTTGTAGTATGAGAGGGATGGTAAAACATTCAACACTAGCAAATTCATCCAAGAGCATTTTTAAAAAAATCATAAATAGCTAAAACAATAACAAGAACAATAACAATAACAAAAGCGATATTTTCTGTTCCGACACAAGAAATGACGACCTTGGAAGGCCAGTTCAGTTATGGCGAATTATGACCCATTACCTGTTCCTGATCGGCTACCGAAATTTCCTTCAGATCTTGTATCACCGCAGGCGGGCCGGTCCTGTCTTCATTCGGGTTTATCTGCGCTAAGAGATGGTACAATTATCATTCTTTCCTACAGGTCTATTCAACTGTATCCCCAGCCAATTTTCCACCGGCTTACTGGCCTTGGATAACAAGAACGAGGTGATCAGGAGATAACTTTGAGTGGTGACTAGACTACACGTACCTCCAGGGGAGAAGGACCCACTGTGAGTCTGGGCAGAAATTATGTACAGAATACCGGTTTTATCGGTACAGGGGGACACAGAGTTCTATTATTCCTTGAACATTCACCAGATTTATATCGGTCCATCTCAAGACAGAGGACATCTTTCTTGCGCCGTCCAGTAGCGGTGGCCGAATAGTTGTGCCGTGGGAGTCAAGATCTAAAGATCATGAGTTCGATTCTAGATCACAGTCGTGTTGTAAGTATTGGGAAAGCATTTCATCCGTATTTTCCTCTGTCCACCCACCTGGGTACCTGGCTATAGACAGTGAGAAATATTGTCAGAATGCTAGTGATCAGCGTCTCCAAATGGCAGCAACATTGTGTACTCCCCATGGGATTGAGAAAGTCCTGGAGTGATCTGGCCTGCTGGGGTAATAATAGTATGAAGTCGCGTAAGCGGGCATTAGCCTGGATACGAGACCTATATACCGCATNCAGGCAGGCAGGCAGGCAGGCAGGCAGGCAGGCAGGCAGGCAGGCAGGCAGGCAGGGGAAAGATATCGTGTAGCAAGATCCAGCTTGAATCTTGAGCTAGCTAACCCTACTCACGTGTGCATGAAATTTGTTTCTGTCAGTAACTTACTCGTTCGTCTGTTTGCAAATAGACAGTCCTACTGTTAGATAAATTCCTACAGTGCACGTACAATGAGCAGCGAGGGCGAGAAAATGCAAGTGTAACACGAAGACATATTATTATTACGTCCAGTAAGAAACCTGACATAATGAACGGAAATTATCGAGGTTAGATATCTACATATTTGATTTTGTCAGGAACTGAATCTAATAATCGTGTTGTAACCGTATGGGTGAATTAACAGTTGGTGAATTAACGTTCCTTTAATTCTCAAGTTTTGGTGGATGACGAAATCCTGGTAAAATTTATTATCTGACAAGACAGTGTCCTAAATGCTATGTTTGGTAAAGGAGGGGCTAGTAAATCGATACAGCGATGTTGTTAAATCTCTCTCAGTTATTCTTGAGTTCGTTTTTGAAGCCCGTGTTTTTTTTTTTCTCTGGTGGTCCGACGGATCTAACATGACTCCTCCCTCTATCTCATATGTTGTATGCCATCATGAAACTGTAAGCCAAAGCTGGATTTGCAAGCTACTCAAACGCTTTGTTTTAGGTAAAGCTTTGTTCGCCGTGTAGTACGATAGCAATAGCAAAACATTCAACAGCAAATTCATTCAAGAGCATCAAACAATAGTCATGAATAGCTACAACATACTTTTATAGTATAGAAACGGAGAGATAGGAAGGAAAAGAGCTAGAGAATAGAAATGTTATTTTTGCAGTTGTCTAGGAGATGAATTCCATGTTTTATTTGAATGTGAACAGTCAATGACTGAAAGGCACATATTTCTAGATAGGAGATTTTATGTACGGCTTAACATCTTAAGGCAAAGGAGTTGTTTGAGACTAGGAAAACGAATGTTTTAGTTAGATTGGCTAAATTCATCGAAATTGTGTTACAAATATTTCCGTAAAATATGTGTAGCTATTAAGTAATTAGAGGAGAAAAGAATGAGTGTAGGGACTAAATGGTTATTGGTGAAAGTGAGTGGTACATATTATTGTTAAATGTAAAATGTATGAGAACGTTGTGAATGCATGCGAATGTAACAATGCATTGTGAACATGTGTGAAGTTAGTAGTTATAGTGCTTAAAATGTCCATGTGCTGTCCCGTTGCATATTGTATTTTGTCCATGTACCACGTCTGTGGTCTGAGCTTATTCCCAATAAACTTGTTAAAACTTGTTGTTAAACTTGTTAAAACATTGAAAACAAACAATAACAATTACAAGAGCGAAGATGTTTTCTATCCCAACCCAAGAAATGACGACCTTGGATATAAGGCCAGTTCAGTTATGCCGAATTATGACCCATTACCTGCTCCTGATCGGCTACCGAAATTTCCTTCAGATCTTGTATCACCGCAGGCGGGCCGCCTCCTGTCTTCATTCGGGTTTATCTGCGCTAAGAGATGGTACAATTATCATTCTTTTCTACAGGTCTATTCAACTGTATCCCCAGCCAATTTTCCACCGGCTTACTGGCCTTGGATAACAAGAACGAGGTGATCAGGAGATAGCTTTGAGTGGTGACTAGACTACACGTACCTCCAGGGGAGAAGGTCCCACTGTGAGTCTGGGCAGAAATTATGTACAGAATACCGGTTTTATCGGTACAGGGGGACACACAGTTCTATTATTCCTTGAACATTCACCAGATTTATATCGGTAGAACCATCTTAAGACAGAGGACATCTTTCTTGCGCCGTGGAGTAGCGGTGGCCGAATAGTTGTGCCGTGGCAGTCAAGATCTAAAGATCGTGAGTTCGATTCTAGATCACAGTCGTGGGAAAAAAATTTCATCCGTATTTTCCTCTGTCCACCCACCTAGGTACCTGGCTATAGGTAGTGAGAAATATTGTCAGAATGCTAGTGATCAGCGTCTCCAAATGGCAGCAACATTGTGTACTCCCCATGGGATTGAGAAAGTCCAGGAGTGATCTGGCCTGCTGGGGTAATAATAGTATGAAGTCGCGTAAGCGGGCATTAGCCTGGATACGAGACCTATATACCGCATAATTATCTTTATAATGCAGACATGAGACGATCCTCTTACGTAGAGAAAATAAAAAATGTGAGACAAAAATATGCGTGCAAGCTCAGGAGTATCTTCACGTATGAGCTTATGGACATTGCTTCTCTTAAACAGGATCATCAGAAGACGGACAGATGACACAATTTATACAATGACAAAGCAAAATTAGCCTACTTTTCAATGATAACCACAATTGATAATCACAAATTTACAGTTGCTTTACACTGATTTAACCAGTTCATGGTCTCTCTCGATTTGTTAAAGGAGTTCTAGACCTGCTCTAGTTTATATTCTGGTTGTCTGAAATAATTCATACCACCCTATTCCATTCCTTCCAGTGTTGTAAATATTATGTCATGTCTGGACCCCCACTGTTATTCCGGAAATAACGTTCTATACTATTTTGTTCTGATAAGACAGGAAATATCATGTCAATGCTGGATCCACACTGTTTATACTGGGAGTAAAGGTCTGCACTGTTCAGTTCTGACAAGACCATTGACACGGCCAACTCACAGTGCTAGCTACCGAGTTAAGACAAAGGACAACCTTCATATATTGATCGAACCCATTTGGGACACAGGGCATCATTCGTTCATTGCATCGGTATGATCAACACGGTACAGGGCACTATTCGAATGACGACGGTGTTAGTTACTCGGGCACGGGATACTATCTTTATGAATGAGCACCAACATCATTTCCATAGGTCGATGAACATAGAATGGAAGACACCATTCTTAGAGATCATTGTATCTGGCTCATCTTCGAACAAAGGAGAAGCTACACAACAGTTACTTTGACCACAAAGATGATGCCAGAAGTCTTCTAATCCTAGCCCATTCATACATTAATTAAAAAATCTCTTGAGTGTGCATGGCCCCCTCCATGACTAGATATGCATGAGTGCGTGAGTCAGATTAATAGGACTACTCTGGGACAAAGGACAACATGTACCAGAAGCAGCAGAGAATGTAAAAATACTTTTACAGAGAAGAAATTACACTGTGAGTGTTTGTTGTAAAAAGTAACAGGCTGCCATCAAACGTAGACTAAGCTAACTCTGACAGATTCTGAAATCCAGTCATACTTTAGGAGGACTACTTTGGACAGAGGGCATCATGGTAGCAACAAAAATGCTACTTAAAGCCTCATAATGATTTGCCATCCGAAGAAGTTGCACAGATGAAAGTTTGTTGTATAAGGAATGGCTGGCTGACGAATGGCGACTAAATTGCAACAGAAACACATGCATATATATATATTGAGGATTACGCTGGAACAGAGGACTATACAGTAGCAAAGGAGAATGCCACATAAGGCCAAGGATGTCTTGAAGGATATGACATTTGAAGAAGTTGCACAGAAGGTGAAAGTTTGTTATGAAAGTAACGGATGGCTGACGTACTGAGATTAATTTCAACAGAAACGGATGCATATATTACGAGGATAACTTTTGAACAGGGGACAACAAAGTAGCAATGAGAAGGAGTAGACATTAGAAGAAGCAGCAACGAAAGGTGAACGTTTTGTAAAAATTAACGATCCAGGTCAATTAAGCGGGGTTGACCTTTAAGGAAGGAGGAGCAGGCTAACTGTGACACTGACAGATTCTGAAACCCATTCATTCATTACAAGGACTACTTTAGGACAGAGAACACTGAAGCACCAAGAGTGCCTTCCAGGGCTAAATATGTCTTGAATGATTTGACACCCGAAGTTACACAAGAAAGTGAAAGTTTGTGGTAAAAGTAATGGCTGGCTGACAAATGGCGATTAACTACAACAGAAACACATGCATTTATTATGAGGAAAATGTTGGAACAGAAGACAACGCAGTAGGAACAAGAGTGCCACGTGAGGCCAAGGACAGCTTGAGGGATTTGACATCCGAAGGAGCTGCACAGGTGGTGAAAGTTTGTTGTAAAAAAAAAAACGGGTTGCTAACGAACGATCTCTATTCTGAAATCCAGTCATACATGGCGAGGACTACTTCGGTACAGGGAGCACTGTAGCGACAAGAGTGCCAGGCAGGGCCAAGTACATCTTGAAGGATTTGACATTCGAAGACATTGCACAGGGGGTGAAAATTTAGGGTAAAAGTAACGGATGGCTGACGAACGGCGACTGATAGGAACAGGAACACATTCATTTAATTATTACGTGGACTATTTTGGGACAGAGGACAACATGGTAACAACAAGGACCACTGTGAGGCAACGTGAGGCCCAGTACGTCTTGAAGGAGTTGACATTCGAAGAAGTTGTACTCAGGGTGAATATTTTTTTGGTAAAAGTGAAGTGTGGCTGACGAGCAGGATGTAACTCCATCATTAATCCACTCACACATTACAAGGACTACTTTGGAACGGAAAAAAAGACTATAGCACCAAAAGTACCATTTTTGTAAGGCTAAGGACGTCTTGAAGGCTTTGACATCCGAAAACGCCGCACTAAAGGTGAAAGTTTGTTGTAAAAGTAACGGATGGCTGGCGAGTGGCGTGAAACTCCGATAGCAGTATCGCCCTTGCAGTGAACCGCTAAACACACCGTCTGTCCCCGGCCCTGTTCGCCATTCACTCTCAGTTTGCTCCTCTTCGGAAGCCGCCATTTTAATTATGCATGGGAAAATCGTACAGGAGTTTTCGCCCCTGTGAGAACCTGTTATCGTCGCGAGCCACCGCGCCCATTGGTCGTCACAAAGACAGGAGGCGGGGCTAACTGTTTGTACTTGTATCTCCTTGCGCGCGCGCCAGCTAACATCCTGTTGAAGGATTTAACGCTACGCGCTCGCGAGTTCTCTCGCTGATCAATGAAACACGTGAAAACCTAACTAGGGTCCCCTGACGGTCGCCGCCAAGTGTTTTATGGGCTTCTGGGAGACAGTGGCCCCCAGAACTAGACTGTGAGGAGTGGTCCAAGAGGGTATCGGTTTGAACAGTCTTGGATGAGCCACTTAGTTCCTGCTGTGTTCTTAATAAACAGTATAGGCTACTCTCACGCATGGATTATATCAGTCTGCGGATCGATGGATATTGCTTTCTGTGATTGGTAATTATGCAAAGTTGTGATACGCTGCTCAATCGATAACGAAAGTGCACCCAGTATTACAATGAGCCTTACATGCTTACACTGGGAGTGAAATTATCACTGGGTGTTATAAAAGAGATTGTAACAGAAATATAATAAGGCTCCTTGCATCGATTGAGAAATTATACCTAAGGTTTACATCTCATTGCAATAGGCAGTATGTAAACTAAATTGTCCGAATGCATACATACAATGCAGAACCGGTAACGAAATCATACCTACAGCTAGTATAGCATTTGGTATAAAAATGCAATTTCGGAATAATAATAACAATAGTAATAATAACATTGCAGTTTACAAGTCTCGTATCTAGGGTAATGCCCACTCACACGATATCATAGTATTATTACCCTAGAAGACCTGATCACTTTAGGACTTTCTCAGCTCCCTGGGCAGCTTAGTGACGCTGCCCTTTAAGTGATACCATTATACAGTGGAAAGAGTGAACCTGAAATCAAATTGAAGCAGAGTGGAGATGCCCGATATCTATATTATAACTAGACTATAACTGTGTACAGAAGGGAAGCTGGTAAATACATAGATATAGATATTATTTTATCTGCCCCCAGTGCATTGTTGAAGTCGATAGCGACAGACTGTAAATTCACACAAGTATAGGAGCATACCATAAATAAGCTTAGGGGAATAGTCACAGAGTAAAATATTGTCATTATCATCGTCATTACTGTCATCATCATTGTTGGTAGCGTCATCATCATCAGAATTTTAATATTGCACTGAAGAGAGCATGAGACATTTCTGTGAGAATCAACTTTTATCTTCAAGAAAAAAGAAAATATTTTTAGTGTTGGTATGGTACACAGGGTAATTTTCACTTTGGTCGATAAGAACTTTACTGTATAAGGGATCAAAATATTTCTTCTGCATGAAATGACACTCAATGGAACTTCAATATAAAGTACGCCCCGGTGCATGGACAAAGCATACATACTATCGAGGTCCACCTGAAACTGAAATGATATGACTCTGTACATTGAAATTCATATAGTAGAATCTCGATATAAAGAATACCTTGGTACAAAGAAAAAGTATACATAATACTGAGGTAAACTTAATATCGAGATCCAGCTGAATAATGAAGTGATAGAATGATACTGATTCTGCACATTGAAATTCGTACTTAATAACAAGTTATACTTATCAAGTGAGTACTTAATATCGAAGTTATACTGTAGACTACAAGTCTGCATTTACTGACTATTATTAAGATGATGATTTGTGGTGTAAAAATTATATGATCATAATTCTCCCATTATCTCTTCAACGTCGTCAAAATTATCATTCACAAAGCTATTACTGTCCACACGGACCCTGAGAACCAGCGACGCTCCTCATACCTTCTCCACTCCTCCAGCCTTATCGCCGTACATCTAAACAATCTTGTTTTTTAGATACACCTTGCTCCCTCATGCCCTAGAATAACCTGATATGAGGGGGTAAAAAGATAACCTAATTATTTATAGACCGAGAAATCCCCACAGACAGCCACGTTTGCTTTCTTAAGTGTGGGTAGACTATCAAATTCCTTAGTGAGCTAGAGAATTTGAAATAAAACATCGTAGAATTTATTATAGAAGTGGCAAAATGTTAGGCTTGACAGTTTTCTGAAATCCAGCTTCTTAGCTTTGAAGTTAAAATACACTCTACATCGGTTAAGGGCAATTCGGTTAATTACGTGTTTCACTTATGTACAATAATTTGCAGCAACCAGTTACATTAGAAAGTGCCCTATAATCGTATAATATCTTTCATTTAATGGCAACATTTTTCTACATATTTAAGTGCAATTGAAATTAAGCAACGTCGACTGTATGATCTAACAGTATCTGTCTTACTTACTCCCACCTCTCCTGGACAAGGTCAGCAGCTTTTGAAATCTTTAATGCTTGCAACTTTTTCGTGATGGGCTTAAGTAACGTTTGTTGCTCAGGGATGGATAGCCAAAGCGAATAATGTTCTTTCTTCATTTAGGTCATTTTATCAGTATAATAGTGCCTTTCCTAAATATATAATAGAAACTCCATATAAAGTATTCCCTGGTGCATGGACAAATCATACCTATTACTGAGGTATCCTTAATAACAAAGTCCATCTGAATAATGAAATGATAGAATAATAAAACGATTGTGTACATTGAAATTTCTACTTTACAACCTATTAAGTGAGTACGTGATATCAAGCTTCCACTGTATAGGCTGCTAGCTTTTACATCGACCTGTACCAGTATGAAGGGAGGAACTAGCTTCCTCAATTCCATAAAAAGTCCTTATCTTAATCCTTGTCTATATAGGCGTGGAACTGAGCAACGATTGGTGTCCACTCGTGGCTGGACAGAGTAAAGCAGTTTTACTCTTCACTAAGACCCTTTTCACGAGAGGATTATTATTCATAGCATGTATTCATACTCGCAGGACACAAACTGCTTTTATGAGCTATCTATACTAAGCAATTTCCTCTGTACAGTGCTTTTTTTTTTCTTTCTCGCTAAGGAGATCTACTTGCATACTCGAGTCTACACTTTGAGAAGACAGAATGATATAATGTATTTTGTAGTAATAAAATTATCAGAAATCTGCTTCAGCTGATGATAAATACAATGTACTTTAAATGCTGCCCAGTAAGATGTAGCCTATTCAACGTTGTAATATCTAAGTAAGTTTGTGAACAGGCCTTTAAAATGATAAAATAGACTCACTTTATTTTATATTTAAAAGTTTCCTTGGTATATAATAAGACTTTTTCTAGTCCGTAAGATCTTATAAAGTTTAGGAAAAGATTTAGCATAAGACCAACTGATGGATATAATCTCAAGTCTGTTGTTTAAAGCTATAGTTTTGCTGCGACATTCCGCACAAAATACTGAATCATTATTTTCTTATAACTTTTGTTATTTTCGCCAAAATGTCATTAAATTCACAGAGCTACCATCATCGTCATCATTACTCTATAAGCACAAGAGAAATTGCAAAAGTTGTGTAGAATTTTGGAGTTTTGATTAATAGCTTTATTGTGTACACATGTGGGAAACGTCAGATCCTTTTTCAGGTATAAAGTGCAAAGTTTCTTATGGATAAATTACAGATATCTTCTTCGTCATGATCATCATCGTTATCATTTTCAAAATAAAAGATACTCTCAACTGTGCATTTGAAAATTTAATAAATGTTCCAAATTTTCTGACAGTAGTTCTTCCTCGGGGAACAAGAAAACCCAAAAAAACATACATAGAATGATCAATACACCACTGACGAGCACACATCACGGATTTGTACAAAGGGGGACAAGACCAAATACAAATAAACGACAGATAGATACATATATCATCATCATCATCATCATTATTATCATCATCATCACCGTTTTGTTTTTAATAGTTTTATCATAAATAAATCACCGCTAAACAGGAAAATGAAACTTTAACACAAATAAAAGCATAATACATACAAGGATACAATGATCTGTAGCAGCAAGAACAACAATCATGAAAGCGGCAATAAAAAAAGTTTTTAAAAAATCAAAAGAAAACATTTCACCCTGTCTCTCCCTGCCCCCTTCTCCCCTCTTCCCTCCCGACCATCTAAACCTGCATCTTGTGAAGATTTGTTTTCCTTCTTTATTGTTCTATTATGATGAAATTATAATCATGAAAGCAGGAGGAAAACGATGGAGTGGAAGGCAGACGGGTAGGTTGGGATTTATAGATGCTTTCGATGATGCTAATCCTGGCTGGACAATACTAGAGAAACTGAAAAACAGTAGTGACCACTGTCCAACATCATTATTGAGTCATGACCGACTGCTTGTAGGGGTGACCCGTATACCGCTTGCTGAGCCGTTAAGTAAACACTAGAGGATCGGATAAAGGGGCTCATGACAGTCTCAGCATGGTACTG
Organism: Ellobium chinense; assembly: GCA_033807755.1. Classification (NCBI taxonomy): domain Eukaryota; kingdom Metazoa; phylum Mollusca; class Gastropoda; order Ellobiida; family Ellobiidae; genus Ellobium; species Ellobium chinense. The sequence continues at coordinate 1,722,156 of JAWQUT010000013.1, read as the reverse complement.
GGAGCTTTACTGGTGTCAGTACAAGACAGGGGTGCCAGCCACGATATACGGTGCACTGATTATTATAATACAGTATGTGAGACTTTGCCTCAATCTGAGTACAGTTCAGTAGCCCAGTAACCACCCGCGAACTCGAATATTAAGGGATCTCATCCACATTTCGAGTTTGTAAGGTGTTCGAATTTGAGAGAAAGATTTGGTACAGAAAGCCAGGGACAGGCATTCAGACTCAGAGCACTATTTTGAGTATATATGGGTATTTTTTAAAGAAGTAAATGAAGCTATAGGTCGTGCAGTCAATTTTGCTCTTGAAATTGTTGACCGATTTGATCTATAATGTATGAACATCAAGATAACATTAAAGGATTGTTTGATTCAAATAAAATAAGACATTCACTTGTTATCAGAATTACAAAGTTTGCATTTTTTTTTTTCTTTTTTGGTATTGTTATTGGCAATTCCCATGAACTCTTCTGCCACATTCATCGTTTTGGGCAAAGTCTCACTTATTCGTGGGCTAATAGTCAAGTTTTACTTTTAGTTATGGTGTCCTGTAAGAACCACAGCAATGTTTTTCTCATTTTAACTTTATCTGCTACAATTAAACCAAATTAAGACTACGTGTCAGAATCCTGCTTAGCCAAAGATTACCATCTTTCCGATCACATTTCGTAACTAAGTGATGTCCAACGACTTGACAAACTTTGAGCGCCCCAGGAAGTAAATGGCATGAGGTCAAAACAGACAAAACTTGGGACAACCTGCGTAGCTGGAAGAAAATTTAATCAGACGGTGGTTAGAATACAGGTACAATCAGTGTGTCTGGTTTGAATGTTGGACATGGCATTTTCGAACACAGAAGGGAGATAACCTTCACTAATCGACTTGATGTCAATGTTTGGTGGATTCATTGCACTGAGTTATCCCTTATCGTGGGAGAAGTAGTCGAGGAAGAGGGAAGAAATAATGCCCTATTAGGGACATATGTATGTGCTGGCGAATAGGGCCACCTTGCACTAGTCAAATAAAAAAAAAAAATTAAATTTAAAAAAGAGGCGGGAAGAGAGGGTAGATGTGTGCACGACATGTCTGAAACATTCTAAACATGGGCTAAGCTAAAGTGACCATCATTTTCAGACTAGATTCTCGATACTGGCATACCGCAGATATGCTCGACACAACACCTATTACCTAATCCTCTCCAGCCAACCTTGAAACCTCCCAGTCCACAACTTCAGTTCACTCATCCAAATCAAGACATGCCTAGTCAATTATTGCAACCCCCAAATAGTTAGACCTTGAGATCTAGATTTAGCCTCATGAAATTTCACAATACTTCAAGGACTCACGTGCAATTAATCATACTAAGCTAGCTTAAGCCCTGCTTCCCCCTACCTCTCCCCC
>JAWQUT010000013.1:1668012-1712299 GCA_033807755.1 Ellobium chinense | reverse complement strand
GACCTTTGAGATGTGGGAACATTTCCTGTTTCCTCCATACGTACATAAATTGAAAATAAATTCGACTTCTCTTAATCGTAACTTCTGGAGAACCTAGAGAAAAAAAAGATAAGAACAAAAGGAATTCAAATATCCAGCAAAGTATTTACATGGACAATACTACATCATTCTATTATTTGAAAAATAGTGACATTAAGCGAACGTTGCCATTAACCGGACTGCAGTTAAGTGAAGGTGACTATACCAATCACAAGGGCAGGTGAAGCGAGGTTGACGGATGTTAAGTTGAGAATTTGTTTTCTAAACTCTCTCTCCTGCCACTGTGTGTCCCCAGGGCGTCACAGCCCTGATCCAGCTGATTATTATTAATTTTTATTGACTTTGAACTCAGTCAGCCGTGTCATAACAAGACTCACTTGAGTGCATCTACAGCTGTCTGTCTGTCTGTCTGTCTGTCTGTCTGTCTGTCTGTCTGTCTGTCTGTCTGTCTGTCTGTCTGTCTGTCTGTCAGAAACATGTGTATGACAAAACCAATTGGATTCTGAAATTATGAACAGCAAGTGTGTGGATTTTGAATAAGTTTCATGAAATGGAAAACATACACTAAATATTGTTAATTAATATCCATAAACGAATACGATGTAAAACTACAGATCTCAGATCATCTGGTCTAGTACTTACAGTCGATTTCGCATAACTGCAATTTCCTCTCAATAGCAACACTTTTCAGAATACTTTTCTTTTAACCACTTTTTCCAAGTTCCCGAGAAACTACGAAGAATTAAAGTGGACTTACGCACATACATGTACCTGCGTCCTGCAATAACCATAATCGCCCTTCAAGACATCGACTAAGATCAAAAGAAATGAAGAGCTTTTCGCTTGAAACCCTTACAAGATGTCATGTTAAGACACTAAATGAAGAAACAATGCCATTTGATCAGGGTGAGGTCGGGGGAGGGGGGTGGGAAATGAAGCTCGAAGTTAAAAGATGACCAGATGTTGTCAAGCGACATGGTTTAAACTCAACACAAACTAGTCTGGCCATGTGATATAGTCAAGGATGCTGTGGAGAACCCGGGACTGACTTGTGTGACGTTCTCTTTACCGTAAGTGACTACTTCAGCTGACAGATGCATCGTTCAGGGCACCTCCTTTAAGTCTGACACCAAATCAATTAGCGTGTAGCCACTCTCTTCTACACATGTATGTACTTGCTCCTTGCCAATCTGCTGATGTACTGTGGCTAAAAAGCACAAAGAAAGTCTACTTTGCTCAGACGGAACTGGTAGAAGATGTTGGTAGCATACATGAATTGTATTTTTCACATCCTTGAGTTCTGCCTGTCCTGAAAAGTGTCCGTCAGTTGAATGGATGGTTACCAGATAGCCAATGTCAGATTGACCGACAGACAATGACAAAAGAGACATACAAAAAAGCGGACGGACGGACGGACGGAATAAATAAGAGGCAGACAGGGACCGTTTAGATCTGTCACTTTTGTTTGTTTCTTTATCTTTGTTTGTTTGTTTGTTTGTTTGTTTCTTTCTTTCATTCCCTCGTTCTTCATTTTTTTTTCATGTTTACCCTTTCGTACTTTGCTGGACTCTATTTAGATATCTGTAATTGATATACCAAATTTATGTTCCTGATCTAGAACCTATCTTAGAGACTTTTACTAAAACTGAACTGAACTGAACTGAACTGAAGTTAAACCAGAACTCATTTGTTTTGGAAGACAACATCTCAGACAAGACTACGTAAAGGCAAGAGTTCCTTTCGAGAATAACCCTGACATCGGCAGTCGTCTACGACTATTAGCGTTTTTCGCTAAAAGACGGAGGTCGTGCGCGTTCTTGGGGCTGGTAACAGACCAGCAAGAGATAAGCCAGTTGTCATCACCACCAGATCCATTCAGACTGGAGAGAAAAGGAGAGGGGGAGAGAGATAGACAGATAGAAACAAGGAGAGGGGGATAGTGAGAGTGAAATGAGAGAGACAGAGAGAAAGAGAAGTCGGAGAGAAAGAGAAGGGCTGGGGATTGCGAGCAAAAGACCGATCTCTCCCGTCTTTCACCAACATCCCACCATATCAGATGCTCGTGGTCAGTGGACCCACCCCGTCGTGGAACTAGGGTCGCCCAAGGCCGAATTCACGGGAGGAGTATTTTCATCACTAGATATGTTTTACCTTCTACCCTCTATCACGGATGTTTAAATTTTATCTGTCATGAAGGCTGCAATTGAAGAATGCTTTACCAAAACACAGCATGTGCACTTTCATTAAAAAATGAGTTAGTAGTGTAATTAGAGACACGTTTTTGTATCGATTCAGTCAAATCAAAATGGATCTTGAAATCTGGATTCCCTCTAGAGATATGCCATTTAAGTGTAAATAATAACAAGCGTTGGATTTGTGAAAAGAAACCGCCTTTAGTTTATTTCCTACATTACCGATAGAATTCAGAGTGCACATGCTGAAATTTGAAAAACGAAAACGCTCTTCAGTTTCATCAATATGTTTCGAAAATGGCCTTTGCTTAAGCCATTTTTCAAAGAGGATACCATGCTGTTTAAGAGATCAAGTTCCATGCTGATATGTTAAAAAAAAAAAAAAAGATTAAATGCGCCAGTATTTTCCCCGCCAAACTTACAATTGCGATACACGCGAATTCTTTTTTTTTTTTTTTTGCTTTGCCATAAAAACATTTCACTCGTGTTCTCTCAAGAGTGTGAAAAATGACTTAAGCCATTTTCCCAAGCACGGCGACGATTTTGAATATGGCTTTTCCTGATCTCCTTTAAGCTTTTAAGCTGTTTTCAACAATTTATCCTCTCAAACCCTCAACCTCGTAAAACTCATGGAAAATTTCGTTCTGTTTTTTCTTCGACCGTGTTTGCTCACGCTCATGGCTGTTTTACAAACATCTCTCCGGAGCCAAAGTCCAATCCAACCAGGTTTTCTGGGAAAGTGTTCTGGTCAATATCTTCACACAAGAGGACACGCGTGATCCCTTCGTTATTTCTAGATAAAGGCTCTTTCCCCGCTTGCACTGAGAGGGACTTAGGACGCTCTGAGCTCTTGTGTGTCTCGCTGTTCTAATTCTCCTTTCTCATCCTCCTTAACTTCTCAGATTTCCTCACACCCCAAGAGAGAAATTAAGAAATGTTCTCTATCAGGGGCGGATCTGAGGGAAGGTGATCGAGGTCCTACGTCGTTCCCGTCATCTATCACTGGTCACTCTCGTTTTCTGATTGGTGCAAGTAACCATTCACATCTAAAAAGAGTAGCGGCATTGCTGCTTCCTTTCCTCTTCTACCCTGCCACAACAACAAAAAAAAAATCTTAGCTCCGCCACTGTTCTTCATGGAGCCGCCGTTGCACAAAGAGCTGAAGGCAAGATGAGATACTGTTTGTGTGAAGCCGAGGATAAGAGAGTGTCTCTCACAGGGTTATCCTCTCTGGCAGCTCGTCTCTCTGTAAAGAAGATTGTACAAATATCGTCAATCGATTTGAGGGCAGGGACAAGTTTAATGCCAGAAACCACCGAAATAATCCAAAGATCCATAAAGTGTCGCGCCGTCCATTTCCATCAATTTACACTCAGTGATAGCACTGACTGTATCGAGGCACCCATCTGACCTCCGACCCCTGGGATGGGCTATTCCATAGTCCCCCTGCTGCCCTCTCCGATAGGTGGTGCTGACAGACATGACCAAGCCACGTGACTATCGAAGTCCGGACCGTGGCGGGAGACTGCACGTGTTCTGAGGGCAATAAAGAAAATGGTTTACGTTATCTGTGAGCTGAAAACATCAACTGTTTGTTGACCTTCGAGTGAGTAGATTATCGCCACTAGTGTAGATACATTCGCAGACATTATAATTATTACTCTTAGTTATTACAGGTGCACGGTTCATCCAGACATCATAAGCCACATCTCTAACAACTTCCGCTCTCCATTTTTCCATTGTCAGAAGAATAATTATAGCTCGCTGATATGGTCCTTTGCCGTTGGTTGATGCTTCTTCTACTTTCCGAGACGAGAATTGATTACGCAATCACACAATATTTAGCTTAAAGCGGAAGTAAGTTTCACTGGAGCTGACTAGCTAAGAACAGTCTATTACTTGATGCTTGGAACAGTCACTAATTATAAGTCTTGTACGTTAGATTACAAGACTGCATATCTAAGAGATCGTGCCTTGTGAATGTGACTGATGTGAGGAGTGAGCAGACACAAGCAGATACTCACACNTGTATCGAGGCACCCATCTGACCTCCGACCCCCGGGATGGGCTATTCCATAGTCCCCCTGCTGCCCTCTCCGATAGGTGGTGCTGACAGACATGACCAAGCCACGTGACTATCGAAGTCCGGACCGTGGCGGGAGACTGCACGTGTTCTGAGGGCAATAAAGAAAATGGTTTACGTTATCTGTGAGCTGAAAACATCAACTGTTTGTTGACCTTCGAGTGAGTAGATTATCGCCACTAGTGCAGATACATTCGCAGACATTATAATTATTACTCTTAGTTATTACACGTGCACGATCATCCAGACTTCACAAGCAACTTCCACTGTCCATTTTTCAATTGTCAGAGGAATAATTATAACTCGCTGATATGGTTCTATGGTCCTATGACGTTGGCTGATGCTTCTTTTACTTTCCGAGACGAGAATTGATTACGCAATCACACAATATTTAGCTTAAAGCGGAAGTGAGTTTCACTGGAGCTGACTAGCTAAGAACAGTCTATTACTTGATGCTTGGAACGGCCACTAATTATAAGTCTTGTATGTTAGCTTAACAGACAGTATATTATTATGTAAGTGATTGTGCCTTGTGACTGAAGTGGGGAATGAGCGGATACAAACAGATGCTCACACAAAGTAGGAGAGAGGAGAACTTGTTCAAGAAGACAAACGCAAAGAGAAATTAGAGAAAGGAAAGAAATTCGAAGTGCTCAAGAAGACTATATGCAGAGAGAAAATGGAAGAAGGAAAGAAAGTCATTCTCTCAGCATTTTTCTTCTTGAGCACTTTTTCCTCTATCCTACTTTGTGTGAACATCTGTTTGTGTCCACTCGCTCCCCACTTCTATTTCTCAGTGCTCCGTTTCCATTTGTACTACTAACTACTTTTTAACTGTTACGGTGCGATTGAACTCGAGTGACAGCTTGAGCCATCCCGCATGTCTTCCTCTGACAAAGTGGTACATAGAATGCAGGTGTCATCTGTGTGTTACCTTGTGATCAAAATCTCCGACAAAATGTTTGGATGGACACTCAGCTCCAGCCTATACACGCAAAACCAGTTGTGAAAAAATTTCAAATGAAGTAGTAGCAGTAAGGTTAAGGATACTGCTACTTGCATGCCGAACAAGCTTGACTGGCAAAATATAAATTTTATCACGGAAGTCATATTATGGCAAAATTCTTCGGTGTTCACTCTGATAATTATTAACGATACTTACAGTGGTTTGTTCTCACATTTTAGATGGTAAAAGTCACACTATTATTGAAAGAGAAACAATAGTTTTCCCCGTTGTTGTTGTTTTTTTTCAACATCGATCTTCTTCTTATAGCATCTTTGCTAGTCGTCAACAGGATAACAGAAATTTACTCTGTACCATTCACTTTCAAACAAGTTAATGTATTTGGACTACACTGAAATAATTCGTTGTGACGACGAAGACTAAATTAAATGTCGCCGAGAAAATGCCGACAACAATCGATTTCCTGGTCCTGCTTCAAATTTCACGCTTCTAACATTTCTTAAATCAAAATTTAAAATGTGTAGCTGGGATCTCCTGAAATTTTTATGGTTCAGTAAAAATCTCACAGTCGTCATCGCCAGACCAACGATCCGTCACATAAATCAAACAATTTTCACTGTCAGATAACATCAGCCTCAAAAATCTCTTTGCATCCTCATGAAATTAACGGCAAGCCTTTGCCTGAGGATAAGCTTTCGCATACAGCCTGCATTGACGGGGGAATATACTTTAAAAACGTCTCCACTTAACCGCAATATCTCGGAAGCGTGCGATTATCCAGTGACGTTTACATAGAACGCAGTATTCTGTTACAGTCCACTCCGTTTAATTGCAATCTGTTCAGTCACACCATCTGCTTAGTATGAACATTGCTCAGCCAACAGAATAGTACCACAGAGAAGTTACTCGGAAATTGCAACTCCTGTCAATGACAACTTTTTTTTAGATCCCCGACGAGTTGCCATTACTCGTAGTCCACTATTTTTGAAAGCTGATGTGATTTCGCTAAAGTTGCGATTAAGTGGATTCGTACAGTATTTATCACCAGAGACAAAGAAAACATTCTAACTTGGTAGGAGACAAATCAATGAGCGTCCACGCAAAGCCCAGCCATTAATACGCATTTGATGCGACATTATTCATGTCATCCGTCAAGCTGGGACGGCTTGACTGTCCTTAAACAAACTGGGCGATAAAGATGTCAACTGGTCTGTCATCCGTGAAATGGCCCACTTAGACCTGAGTATCATGGAGAAAAACAATGGAGATGGTCTCGGGTTTGGTGGAAGATACTGCAGTCAGCTGCATCACTCTGTTTATCTCTCTCACCGCCCCGATACGGCCTCGTCTCCAAGTTCTCTCTACAGAATTCCAATGGCCAAGCAAGTGACGAAAGTTTTCGGATGTCAGATGAATTGTTGTGGTTTTCCGCTCCTGACGCTTTTCTTGCTATACGTCTTCTTCTTGGGTAAGAAATTGAGTTTGTGTAGCGCTGATATCAACGCCATTATGACGACATACTTAACAGCACGTGACCATCACAGACGTCATAACTGGTGGTGGCGTAGCTACAAATTGTCCTCTGGAGCCATGGCTCTCCGATCCTTGTATTTCGAAGACTTTCGCCGCAATTCAGTGTGGGAATTTGATGCACGCTAAGTGATTGTTTTAGTCCCCATTTTGTGCACATGTTTTCTTTATGGCCGTCTTGCTTGACGTTACGCCACTATGTTGTACCCACACTATGACGAATCGATAGTGACTATTACATGTTTCACATGTGGCCCAAACAAGAAAGTCAGGCACAGACTCCATTTTCAAAACTAGGTTCACAGAGCCTTGTAAGACAGGAAGAAGAAACGGTGACATCACAACACAGGCGTATAGCCGTATACATTCCCTGCTCCCCAAAATGACGCCACAGCTACCTTGCGAGCACTCCGTGTATGTCATGTTTCGTATGGTATGTTACAAATGTTACAAAGAAATCTCGCAGTGTCCACTGCAACAGCCAACATACCACTCAACACTACGTACATCAGTGGGCCTCTGGAATATTCACGTCGTGCGCCTTCTTGTGTGCCTGGATGTATCAACATCAACAAGCAGTAGGAGATGAAGATGGAAGCACAAAGCTTTGATCTTAGGTAGAACAAGTCCATACATCCTCCAGAGGCGTCTCATCAACCCCCTCAGTGGCGGGACTGTTATGTCTAATAACCATTTGATGGATGTTGATGATGATGCTATTGGTGTTGGTGATTAGGTGCGAGGTGCTGATGATGGCTGTGACCGAGACTGATCAACATTCTTGCACATGTGCTCGGCGTACATCACTTGGCCCTAGCGTGGTAACAAGAAGGAACTAGTGACTACATTACTGTACCTATAAATTTCTATTATGAATGCCGTCCTTCAAGGGGCTCACATCTAACTATATAACTAATAATTTGGCGGCGCTTGATGTAAATTGTTATCATGCCGAATCAAGGAAGAACAAATCATTGCTACAACTTCTTATTATAACATTATGACATTGTGAATTGGTTATATTATATTGCCTCAACACCTGCTCAAAACATCTGCAGTATCTCTATGAAATCAGTCATTCGCATGAACTGTGATTGCTGAAGTAACGAAATTGCCAAATGTCTTCAAATAAAAATAGAGCCAAAAAAAAAAAAAGGAAGACAGAAGAAAGAGACTTGCATTCATTCATTCATTTATCCATTCATTCTTGTAGTCTGTCTGCTCAAAACATCTACAATACTACTACAAAATCAGTCACTCATGAGAACAGTAATATTGCTGAGGTAACAAATAGTCTATGCCAAATGTCTTCAAATAAAGAAAGAAAAAAGGAAGACAGAAGAAAAGGATTTGCTCTCATTCATTCATTCATTCATTCATTCATTCATTCATTCATTCATTCATTCATTCATTGCGGAGCCTCCTCGCCTCGTTAACATTGCCACCAGCACTGAGACGAACATAGCTAATGAATCGTGTTTTGTAAACACAGCACTAATCAAGTTGGACAAGGAGCGCTGCCAGTCTAATTAATTACACACTCTACCCCCTGCCCTTCCTTTCCGCCAGGGTTAGGCTAGTTCACCAAAAAAGTCAGTTCAGATCAAGCTCAGTTCATTAAGAGGAAAAAGCCTTAAGGTCAAACTTAGCTTAGTTCTGTGAAAACTGGGTAGTTTCTAGATCAGATTAGTTGCCCTGGGTTATAGAAACTGGCTGTGGGTTCTGTTTTTTTTTTCTCAGGTGAATGTGAACTGAACAGAAAGTTACGGGTTGAAAATTAAAGTTCAGATCTGGCACCCAAAATAAGTACAGTTCAGATCCAGATCAGTTCGTTCAAAATAGCTATTAAACTCAGATCAAGTTCATTTGAACTGACCTTTGCGTTCATATGATGTCAGTTCTGCCTAACGCTGCGATCCCTCATTCAGGAAAAAAAACCTTCGAATGTTTTCATCAGCCTCAAGAATAACTCATCCACCCCTCTCGTCCTTGTCCAGTTCACTAAAAACTGACAGGCTTGAGCCAGTAAGACTACACTTCAGCGAGTAAGCAATAACTCTGAGGTAGAGGCCTTCATCATTACCATGGAAATGATCGATGACTGTTGTCTCGGCTAATTTTTCACTACAGTAACTCAAAAACGTCATCCAGGGAACCCTGCACTGGCATCTCCGTTCATTCCCCTATCGTTGATAGCAAACTGCAGATCACATAGATATACGGGTAAAAGAGTTGAGGACGATAGGCTTGTGTAATTTTGTCGTCTAGTGTTGTTGCTCTGGGTCTTGTCTTGTTTCCTGGGGTGTAGACCTCATTTGAAAAGTTATCCATGGATTGATTAACAGTTTAGTCTATATTTCTTTGGAGGAGCCTTCTAAATCGTCCTTATTGAGTAAACGGACACCTCTCTATTTTACTCTTCTCTTGAGCCATACTGTCCCTGTCCTGCATTCCACTCTTTCCTCTTATAATTATTCTTACGACAAAGACTTAGTCTAGATTGAATTTTGCGTGACGTCATCTAGGATCTTCTGTATTACTCTTCTGAAAAAAAAAAAATGAACAGGAGTTTGCGGATTAACGATGAAATTTTCTGCATTTTGAACGCTACAAAAGGTGCATTCAGCACCGAAGCGATAATATTATTCTTACAATGGTGAGAAGTCCCGTCGTTAATGCGCAAGCTCTGAAACAACGAACAGAGTAACGTCTGACGTCATCATTGTGCTTTCTTTATGGTCTGCCAATCCTCCGGCATAAAGACAGCCATTCTACTTCTATCCATTGTCTCGCCAACTCAAAGGTTTTCCCGCTTCAGTCGTTAACAATATTAACATCCTTTTTCACTCTCCCCTTCCTGTCTTGAGAAACCAAGATATACCAAATCTCTATTGTTACTCCCACCCAAACTCCATTGCACTCACCTCCTTGACCAGCCCCCATTCCTTGACCGCTGGAATCCTGGGCTTGTTGGGCCGTGGGTGAGTAGACTAGTGATTCGTTATCTGAGCGTGACGATGGATAGGGAGTGCTGGGTGAGCACCTCACATCTTACAGGCACGAAGTCTTCATCAAAGCCCAGCACATTCTTATCGCGGTGGTCAGGAATGAGGAGTATCTCAAAACAAAGGGGCTGTGGGAGTGGGATAGGAAATTTGAAATATTGCTAGCCGACAGTGAGCTGTATAGGACAAGGAAAAAGAGCGAGAGACGATAGTTTTCGGTCTATATAAATCTTTTCCGCATAACGGCAAGTCCGTGAGAGATTGGGGAACTTTCGTGATTAAGCAAATGATCCTATTGTAAGGCGTTATTGGTTTAGAGTTTTGTTGTCTGAAAAATGTGGGCATGAAATGGAAAAGCATGATTAAGTGGTTTTGACTGTATATATAGTTTCAGTGATTATTTGCTGGCAAACAAGACGTTTAGTGTCCAGGAATGAAGGGTACCACAAAACAAAAGAGGCCGTAGGAGGGGAGAGGTCCGAAAGGGAATTCATTGTGCTCCTACAGTGCCCGAAGATTATAGCTTTCTAGCTTACATAAATCTATTTCGTATAACCGCGTCCATAGGAGGCTGGGGAAACAATGCAATTACACAAACGATCTAAAAAGAAATAGAAAATCAAACATTGCCCACATAATGATATGTATAATGCAAGTAAGAAAACGTTTCTGTTTTGAAACAGTTACAGTGATCATTTACTGGCAAACAAGGCATTTACTTTGTTGGGGGGCCAAAGGTCACTGCTAAGCACCGACTTTCAAATAGTTAAGTTTTTAGATAATTATTTATTTTTAAAAATCTGACAGAGTGGTTTTTGTTCAGGGTGTACTCGCTGACTCCTGCACCTTGTATTTTTTTTTTTTTGGTCTTAAATCAGGCAGGGTGGTCATTCTTGACACGTACTCTCTGATTCAGTGCACTGGCTGCAGATTGTGGGTGGTCTGGTGTGTTGGTAGAACTGAAAGCATCTTTGTGGACTACAACTTTTTCTGTAGGAGATGCCTGTCATCGGCTCCATATCCTGGCACCTGATAATTCTGTGTCGATATATCATACATGGACGATGCGAAGGAAGATTTTTAACTGAAAAAAAGATAATGTAGATAGATCTTTGCAGCTAAAAGATGTTGTGTGCTAGGTAAAAGTCCAGTAGTATTCTTGCATTCCTCTGGATCTGTCAGCGAGTCTTGTTGTCTCCTCTTAAATATTAATAAGCTCCCTCACTCCGTCCCTTTGCCCACCCACTCACTCTCTCTTTCCTCGGCACTAAGTACTTCTTTGAAACGTCAATGTACATACACCAGTGTTTGTTAGTCTCCGATGAAAACCTCATTGGTTCCTACTGGTTATTGACATTGCAGATGTACTTTCAAATTCCGATATTTGACCTACAATACTTACAGCATCTAACCCCCTTCCCCCTTCCATGTTCCCTTCACTCGGAGAAAAAAACCCGGCTATATTATACAACTATTGGTTCAGCAACAGGACGGGAAACAACAAACCATTACTTTTACATCAGCGTCAACGCGGCGTCATCCAAAGTGCCAAAGTGCAAAGCATTTGGCGTCACGAAATATAAATCTTAGTTTGTTATTTATGTAGGAATAAAACACTGAGGTGGCAAAACAGAACCCTGCATAAAAAAGCAGGGAATTTCCTAAGACAACCTTTCACTCTACCACCCAGCAGCAGCAGCAGCAGCAGCAGCAGCAGCAGCAGCAGCAGCAATAACAACAATAACAACAACAACTGAAGTCAACTCTGCTTTATCGCAATTCACGTAATCGTGACCTCTCCATAGTATATATTTTTTTAAAAAATGACACTGAATTTTGTATTGAAAACTTTCCGGATATTGGCAAATCCTGTTAACATCAACTTATCTCAGACCCCCGAGAAATTGCCATAAAGCGGAGATAAAGTAGACCATATTCTGCTGAGTAGGGTCCACAATCTCTCTCATTACTCCAGTTTCATCCCCGCAGTTCTGGCAGTAGTCGAGAGCTCCACTTTTGATAATGCACGTGAGACAGTGAGACAAACACACGTGGAAACAATCAGGCAGGGAACCCGGGGGTTCACCAGGGAATGCTCAGAATGTCAGAGGAGAAATGGCTCCCCAACCGATGGCTTTTTCCCAGCATTATTACAGACACCTTCTCCTAATGTTCTGACTTCCTCTTGGTACTCCAGGGCGAGCTGGAGGGGCCTGTTTTCTATTGTACTGTTTTTCTGTATTTTTTTCTTATGTCCTTGAATATTATAGATACCGTATAGCAAACATGTCTACTTTGCTCCACTTCCTGCTTTCCCTTCCGTTCTGCCGTCTGATGTAGTTGATTTCTGGGTTGCGGGAGCCAAATTGTAAAAGCCTACTTGAGCCATGAAATGAAATGTTCTCCTCAAATGACAGGAACATTCCGAGATGGCCAAGACTAGTCCATAAGTCTGGAGCCACCACTGTACTCCAGACCTATGTGCTTTTAATACTTGAGGTCCTTCATTCAGCCTTTTCGCAGTTTCAGATCAGATGACAAAGAAGATAAACAGTTTGGTCTTCTTTTGCAGACCACAAGCCTGCACAAATAAAATTCGTTTAAGCCACTAAGAGACGCCACCTGCAACAGATATTAAAAAAAAATCAAATTCAGTATTGCATTTCACTACGTTTGCGTTATGATTTCAGGTTATACGAGTATTTTCACAAAATTTTATGCACTGCTATTATTGACTCTAACATTTTTTTTTTCAATTATGAACGAATAAGGCTCATGTAACTTCGAACTTCTTGGTGTTTTTGTCATGAATTGCTGTCCTATCAACTCCTCCAATTTCTTGGAATATCGAAAAATGCATAATTTACAAGATTGCGATAGTTGCTGTGACACAAAACATGTAGAAAAATCGGGTGAAGGTGGTCAACACTTCACAGATTAATTGTTCTCTTGGTCATTAACCAGAAAAGGTACAAGGTATGATCAACAATCGCCAACCATCTCCTTCATTTCTGAATCATAATTCAAGACCTCATTTTTTCCAGAGAAAAAAGCAAAAAAAAAAAAACATCCTCAAGAGATCCAGGTTGATAGCCACCACCATCTTCTCCCCAGTCTCTCATTTCTTTTCTTCTCGTTCTCAACTTGTGCGGCAAACTTGATCAAAATCCGTCTTTACTAACAATGAACCACGGTGTCCCCATCAAAAGTTCGTGTACTTTTCTGCATCATAGCTGGTTCAGATTCTGGCTAGAGAAAATTAAATACAATACAAAGCCGTATGGGGAGTTCTTGCGATTTTCTCAGAGAATCTGAATCTGAATCTGGATCTGAATCTAGAGCTACCTATTCAGTCGGTCTTCAGTTCTCTTCTTTCGGTCTTTCTCATCAGACTTTTTGACCCACATCTTCGAAATGGATAAACATCCCAAATTCATTGTGAGGACTTTTTACGAGTCTCAGTGAGCCATTCTTGGACGCTGCACCCCAATACACGAGCCTTGTCGGGTTCATTGACTTTATCAGTTACTCAGAATGTGCTCCGCTCTAACCGCGGCCACGATGGGGTGCTCGAAGAGCTTCTTATTGACAAAGAAACATACTTGACACAATTCACATGAAATGGCCATTGGTCAGAAATGACTTGGCTACTGTCTCATTGTCCAACACATCCTTCTTCAGTTTGAGAAGGCGTTCACAATTTCGCCAAAAAAATCTTAGTCATGGTAGTCTAAGAGAATTTCCGTTCAGGACCATGATATACTATTACTACTACTACTACTACTATTACTACTACTACCACTACTACTACTACAACTGCTACTACTATTACTACAACAACAACAACAACAACAATGACTACTACTACTACTAACTGCAGTTCAAGTAACAAATGTGAGCATTTCTAATCTGAGCCAGTGACAGATTAAAATTGTCATGCTCATTCACATTAAGTAAGTCAGTTCTGAGATTTGAGAAATTTAACTAACTAAATGTGTTGCTCGAGTCAAAACAATGGCTTGCACTCGTACGATTTTAGCTAAAATCTGGAATCTTGAGTCTCATGACACCTGAGTGAGTATAGACCTTTGTTTACCTTCGTGTATAGTACACGAAGATTACAATACACACGATTAACAATAATTATTATTTCTATCTTCGCAGGTGAATTTGGTAGTCCGCCATGAGCTTGACCGAGAAACCAAGCCCACCCACTCCCTGGTCCTGACTGCCCGTGACGGGGGTCAGCCGCCCCTGACCGGAAATGTCGTCATTGATATCACCGTGGATGACGTCAATGATAACGCCCCTGTATTCGAGAAGTCAACGTACAACGTGAGCCTACCAGAGATAGCGGAGGTTGGGGCCAAAGTGGTCAGGTAAGGCAAAGACAGTGAAATTATGTCGGGGATGGAGCTGGGGGATGTGATTGATTGATTGATTGATTGATTGATTGATTGATTGATTGATTGATTGATTTGACAGCATCTTTTTCCATATTCCCAGGGAGTTGCAATTGTTCTCTAGCATTATACGCTCGTGTTCGTGATTGCAGATACACAGACGAGGGTAACATGACATGAGAACTTGTGCACTAGGGATCTCTAACCATTATAAAAATTACAGTAACTCTGCATGTTGAACTTAAGATGCATTCTGCACCAATGCACTTATGTAATTCTTAAAACAATAAGAGTGCATGCAAGGTTGATAGTCCACCATGAGCTTGACCGCGAAACTAACAGCCAATCAATCAATCAATCAATCAATCAATCAATCAATGTGCAAGCTCTCAATTTTTCTTTCCTTCTTCTAAAAGAACTGAGCTGTAGGTTATGTCGTGACTATAAATATATGTATTCTATATTAGTGCTGATGCAAATCTTGGATGTCTTCATATTTTATGTTTACTTCACATCTTGTCTCGTTTTTCAGTGTGACTGCTACTGATCTGGACACGGCTCCTTATGGTGTGAAAGAGTACCGCTTCTCTCCCCTGGATCGTGATGACGTCACTAGGTATTTCGCTATCAATTCCAGCACTGGGGATATCACTGTAGCCGGCTCCTTGCTGGAGAGACAGGGGGATACATTCAGGTCAGTGCCAGTAGTTTTATACTGTCTCACAGGCTTTGTGTCTTTTCTGTGTGTGATATCGTGAACTGTTCTCTACACTGTTATAATGTTCATGTGTATAGCTGTTGATTTTACTTGGGCCTTTCACTTTTTGTAATTTAAAAAAAACCACATATTTGCACTTGAATGTTATTTTAGTTCATATTTCATGTCCTGTTTTGTCGTTTTTTGTTCTTTCACAGTTACCTGTCTATTAGTTCCTTGTTTTCCATTTCTTCACTGCTTTGTCACGCTTGGTGGGAAATCATATTTCGCCTTTTACCTAAAATATATTGAAGTAACCGGGAAAAAAAGTGATTTGGGATGAAGTAAACTATTAAATTTCACCCTAGACGATTTCCATTCTGTTGGCTGCTGTCCTTTCTAATGGAAAAAGACTTTACTATAATTCTGATTTTGGAAGTTCCCCGAGAGGAGGTTATAGGAAGGTTTTTGCTATAATTTGGTCCATAGTTCCATTTGAACTTTTGGTTTATAAGACCATTCCATTGATGTGAGCAATAGACATTCATATTTTGTTTCAAGTTTTGTGTCCATGTATTATTACACAGTCTCGTCATGTGGGGAATTTGGTTAGTTTACAGACACAGGCACATTTAAACACACACAAAGTCATTCTAAACAAGCTGGACAACTTTATGAACTGTATTTTTTTTTTTTTACTCGTGCCAGATTGCTGGTAGAATGCGTCGACAAAGGCTTACCTCCCCTAGTGTCCCGGGCGGAAGTTGACGTCACAGTGGAGGACACAACCAACAGCGCCCCCACCATCAACCTCAACGTCATGTTTGGCGGGGTGGTCTCAGAGGTGGCGCAGTCTGGTGAGTGACTTCCTCGTAAAGTCAAAGTGACATTTTGGGTTGTCATCATCTTGATCATCGTCACCTTCACATTTACCATTATAATTATCATCATCACTCTTATTTCACTCGCCATTATCTTTATCATCATCACCTTCATAGCTACCATTATCATTATCATCCCTACTCTTTTGTTTCCAAAATCATAATCAATGTAGTTTGATTACGGTTCAACAGATCTTACTCCGTTGATAACAAAACCTGCAATTTCATTAGCAAGCTTTTTAGATATCCTTTTAACCAATAACAGATAAACATATTAGATCTACCGAATATCAGTATTTTAGAGTTTATCAATACTTTATGATAGACCATCAGACAGAAGACCAGTCTGTTATCTAATAAAGAATGAAATGGCAAGGACTTTGGTGAGCCTCATTTAGGCGATATCAACATTAGTTTTATCATCATCATCATCATTATCATTTTCAAAAATATAAAACACTCTCAGTACTTTGGCATGAAAAATTTAATAAAGGTTCCAAATTTTCGGATCAGTGTCCTTCTTCAGGGAACATAACATAAAATAATGAATAAGGAAAGCTTACACAAACACACATCACGGCATAACACATGGGCAGGCGAACCCAAATCATCATCAATAACATCATCATCATCATCATCATCATCAGCAGCAGCAGCAGCAGCAGCAGCAGCAGCAGCAGCAGCAGCAGCAGCAGCAGCAACAAGGGTGACGCATCTAGAGTAGTACCTCAGATCCTTCCATAGTTTTCTTCCAATTCAGTCATAATGTATGTGTCCTCCCTTCTCCTCCCAGGTACTGTGGTGGCTCTGCTGGGCGTGGTAGATCGGGACGCTGGCCTGAACGGCATAGTGTCGTGTTCTATAATAAGTGACGCCTTTGAGCTCCAGGCGCTGTCAATCAACGAGTACAAAGTGATCGTGGTCAGGCAACTCGACAGGGAGGCGGAGCCTGTTCACGACGTGAAGGTATTGTGCCAGGACGCTGGGACCCCGCCCCTTTCTGACACAGTCAACTTTGTCGTCAGGGTAAGAGCAGCTAAACCTTTCATGTTGTTGTTGGCAGTAATCTAGTAAGAATGTCGCCGTTATTGTTGTTATTAAGCAGTGTTGCTTAATTTTAACCCCATTTTGGATGCCACTTATATTGTTAACTCAGCGGTCAGATGGTTAAGCAATGTTCTCCCCTTTTTTTGACTATTATCAGGTTAAAGATGAGAATGACAACGCTCCACACTTCACAGAGCAGCTGTACAAGAAATCTGTCCCCGAGAACAACAGACCGGGCCAGATCTTACTTCGCGTCACAGCTGAAGACAACGACATCGGAGAGAACGCCAGAATCACTTTCTCCCTCATCGACGCCAACGACAACCTGAGAATCGACCCCAGGGGGAACATCATCGCCATCAGACCGCTCGACCACGAAACTACGCCGCAGCTCAAGTTCAAGGTCATGGCCAGCGACAACGGCGTGGAGCCAAAATCCTCCACGGCCTCGGTCATCATTGACGTAACGGATCTGAATGACGACCCGCCCACCTTCGAGCAGGACTCTTACGAGTTCAGCGTCATGGAGAATTTGCCCCCAAATACCACCGTCAATTCTGTGCTGGCCAAAGACCGAGACAGCGGCGAGAATGGAATGATCAGCTACTCTATCTCACCCAAAATCAGCCCATTCCAGATCATGCCCAACGGCGTGATAGTCACCACAGAGAAACTGGATCGCGAGCTCAGGGAGAAATATACCCTGACGGTCTATGCCGAGGACAAGGGTAAACCTGCATTGACCGGGTCAACTACCGTCGTTGTCAAAGTGGGTGATCAGAACGACCACAAGCCGCGGATCGTTTACCCTAGAAGCGGTAATAGCTCGGTCGCTGTGGCCTTCGACGCCAAGCCAGGCTCTGTCGTGCTGAGTATTCTTGCTGAGGATGAAGACGCTGGACCCAACAAGGAACTTGAGTATCACCTCGCCTCCAACTCGGGCCGTTCCATGTTTGAACTCAGCAAGGATAAAGGAGAGCTGATTCTTCGGAGGTCTTTGACAGTTCAAGACGCTGGACGTCATAGACTGACTGTTGTTGTTACAGACCGTAGTCCAGTGTATCCATTAGCTTCGAATTCCTCCTTTGACGTCATCATTTTCGCCCCTAACGAGACCGACAGCTCGGGGAAGGATAAAGAAAAGGAACACGTGATGGTTGTCATTATCCTGGGCGTGGTCACGGGTGTTGTTACCGTCGCTGTCATCATCACCATCGTCATCATCCGGCGTGCGGACGCCCAGAGAAGGAAGTATCTGCAAACCAGGAACAAGATGGCACCGGAAGTTGAAAAATTAGAGGACAAGGCCAGTGTGGGCTACGTCATCAGTAATAGTGTACCAGATGGGTCTAAAACGAGGGGGAGTAAAGATGGCAGCGAGGACACATCTCGAGACGCAACGGACGAGGGTTTTGCAGATAAATCGGTGAGTGAAAGTTTTGATTCCTCACTACTAGCCTTTGCTCTACTGTCTGACAATCTTTCTAAAATAATATATTGTCTCTGTATTTTGATACTGTTTGAGACTGTCTACCACTGGTACAAGAGGAGTAGTTGATGTGTCTATTGTCTGTCTCTCTTTCTCTACAAACCTGTCTATCTTCCGATCTGTCAGTGTTTGCTAATGAGTCTGTAATTGTGCAGTAGTCATTAAAAATTGTCTAATCCCATCTCCCAAACACACACTTTTAAATCCATAAGCACCCACTTACATTTATTCCTTCTTGATTGAATGATTGATGCCAGGTGCTTGAGCAAGCCATGTTTATACATTAAATTTTGAGAATAGTTTGGCATGAGATTCAGTCTATTGTAGGCTGTCTGTGATTTACTAACTGTCCATCACAGCACTGACACATTATTATGACACCCTATGCATTTACTACATTTGGAAGCACTGGCTTGGGTGTACACGTCAGAAAATCTCTGTAATCAGATCTGGAGGTGAGATACCTGAGCGGCTGTTCCTGCTTGGTATAGTCATTTCCTGCTTGGTATAGTCCAACATTATGGCTTGTGGTGGCATCGTGTACTCGTCAAATTATGTTTAAACGCATTTTAAAACGGTTTGCATATAAAGGCGCTTGCTGCCGCGTGAGGACCGCTGAAGACAAACACAATAAGATTGGGGTTGGGTCACACGAAAACTGGTAGTCGGCACTTTTAAATTTATGTAAATATAATACTGAACTTCACGGTAAAGGATCAAAAATAGTGCTTTTTCCGGAGTATCGGATTTATCAGAAAGGAACCAGGCTGTCTGCCGAAATGTTTTCCTATAATTTCCGCACTTACCTGGTGTCTACACTAGCTACCTGCTAGATCTAGTTACTTCACGTTAGAATATTGAAATGTGAATATTTTTTTTAAGCCAGGGGAACATTTTCAAATAGAGAAGTGGCAAAAGAGCGGCCATGTTAATGAGTATACTCAGAGAAGGCTAAGAAACATTTGGAATATCAGATGGGGGGAAAATTGTAATGTATAAGTGCGGTATTTCTAGTGCACTCACCTGTAGTCCGATGATCACTTGTTATCTGGCCTATGTGGGCGGAATCAATGTTTTTTCAGACAATGGGGGTATTTGCTGACAACAAGATACTATTATTTTGTTGTATCAGTGAATAGCGCGAATATCAACAGTATTAAATGCTGCCATGATCAAGACATGACCGCTCGGTGATACTCTGTTAGGACATTGTTCTTGTATCACAATACACGCAGTGATGCAAATGATGTGGACCGTTGAGAGACAAGTTCACATAGGAAAAATGAATAGTACGTTAGAAGGATGGTAGTGAATGAAAGGGATGAGATTTGGGTATGGCATCTAGAGGAAAGATGAAGAAAATATGTTCTCTCTAGAAGGAAAAATGGTTGCAGGAATTCACGCGATATGATCCACGTCTAATGCACGAACTTCTTTTTACTTTCTATTGGCCTTAACTACAAAATCTGTAACTGTGTTTTAGACAAAGGTTTTCTGGTCACGTATTTCCTATGTTGGTACATATGTACTTTTTGTCTTCGAAACTGGTACTACCCTTCTTTCTTAAGTTGAAGGAAACTAAAAAAAAATATTTCAGTAATTTCCTCCCATTGAAGGATGGTGAATCACTGGACGCGACGCTCCTCCGTACATCAAGGTACGGTCAATTTCCCCGTCCTCTGAGGTTTAATTTTGTTAGTAGCGGTAGCTTTCAAACCTGCCAGCCATCCTTTAGATATGGGGATAGCACTGCACTGACCGTTCCTCCTATCTCCCCAAGGCTCCCTGCACGCCCACATACCACGCAGCTTCCAGCTAATCGCTTGTTTACCCCTAAAATTGCTCGGAAACAACAACAAACACAACTGACCAGCGGCCACTATCAGAGCCCTGAGTAAACCGATTTTGACATGCGATCAGTTTGCAGACGAGTTTACGACTTATCGGGCAGTCAGGGTTACATCAGCAGGGCGGCACAGCGGGGGTATACAGTAACGCAAGAGTACCGCACGGGAGCAGCACTCTAAATAGACTGACCTATCTTCGATAACGGAAGTTACGTCATGACTCCCCTCATCTCCCAAGGCCGCGCACATGAAGCGGAAGAGGTTTATGGAATTGACATAAAGATTATAAGAGATAGATTCAGGCGTTGAATAGCTCTGCTTCCTACCATCCTACACTCGTTTTGTCGACCACTGGCGTTAGGGATTACAACACCAGCTAATCTACAGGAAAACCAGGTTTGGATAATTCCATGGAAATTATGCAGCTCCAGACCATGAAACATAAACTACAACTTTATTATGTGGAATGTTGTCATCCTTTTAAACTTGTTCGCACGTAAATGTAACAAATCCTTGAGAATATACATTTGACGTTGCCTAATTTCGATGTACAGATCGGAAACTTGTAAACCGGTTGCTCGAATTAGAGGAAAGGACACGACAATCCTTCGGTGGAACGCCTTAAAAAAATTGTTATGTGTACAGTATTGAGCAGATTAATAAGACCTCAGACCTCGGATTCCATTACTTGCCTACTCGCCGCAGCGCATGGATCTCTTTCTTTATATGCAAGTATCTGTATTAACCTTACTTTATGCACATGAATCCCTTGAAACTTGACTTCTAGAAGTTGTACTGTAAACTAAAGGGCCATTTAATTCCCCCAGAAGAAAAGATTTATCTGGAGAGTGTGAGAAACGATAGCCAAAAAATATAGCAACTCAAAAGTCGAAGAAGCCGACGAAGGGAAAGGTGTCTTTGAATGTCAAACAAAAACAGACTGTCAAAACAGCGAGCACAAATCTAATTTTGCAAAGAGGACGCAAAATGTCTCGTAAAAAAAAAACTGCCGTTAATGGGATTAACAGAGCAGCGAGGGGAGATAACTTTGCCGGAAACACGAGAATAAAATCAAATCTAGCTCGATGCCAGAAAGAAAGCCAACGATGTTCCCACAACCTTTCGTGTTTACGCAAACACTCGCCGTATGTCTTCTAGCAAATAAATGTAAACAAGTTCTCAGAATCCAATTTAACCTGTGCGCACCATCTACATCTACATGGCTCAAAGTCTAATTTGAAAACCACGCCTGCCGCTCGTCAGAGCCACGTACTTTCCTTAGTTAAATACATCAGACACACTGTCCCTGTCCTAGTCCATTTCGTCTTAGTCCTCCTCCATTTCCTTTTCCGCTTTACCCGAATTTTCTTTTTTGACTCACATTTTCAACCTTGCGTTAATTAAGAGGAAGTGTGAACTTTACACCAGGGGTTTTCCTATCTCTCTCGTTCGGCGTACCCCTTGACTCTCAACTTCCATAGGCAATTTCGGGTACTCTTGTCTTAAAATCAGTCAGAACTGCTTACTGACCTAAGTCAATTACAGAAGAACATCACTAAATCAAACCCGGTTCCTTAAATCCGACTTCTTAAGATTTACACCGTAGCTCTGAGGCTTAGTCCGTCAGTAACACTTTTTGGTTTATATATTATAGAAATAAGATACTGTGTGCTATTAGAGCCATTTCTCGAATTTGCTGTGTGAATCCCGAAGGATAGGCGTGTCTCAGTTTGGGAACCCATGTTTCAGACAGTTGCTGCCCGAAGCAGAACTGCCCACTGGATCTCATCCTTTCGGCATGGAACTCATCTCTTCATAGTTTGGACGAGAAAGCAAAACATTCCTGACGCGCATGCCAAAAACGGAAGGAAGTGAAACGGTAAACATACTCGTGATGCTTCAGTTCTCTCCTCCTGCCAGCATTCGTCGTCAACCGAGTGGCCTCCCCTGCCTGTATTTACCCGTCGTCATGGGTCCATGCCAAGGGAAAACTGCCTGGGTAAACTCCAGCGGGTCTGGGAACGCTCAGGGTTGCCCCGCTGTCGGACATCGGATACGCTTAGTATCGCGGTGCCTTTTTCCTGGAAGTAAACTGAGCTGGGGAATACCCGTGGAGTGTTTGCGTCGCGGTTGCCTGGGTATTCACTCAAGGCGTGTGTTTCTAATCATGTGGTACAGCATCACGGCCATATTTGAACCAGACGGGTGGTCAAAGAGAAATTAATCATGGCGTAACATGCACTCTTCGAAAACATACTAGCTAGACTAACACTGCCAGCAAGCAAATTTTGAGAACACGCTAGATTAAGAAGGACAGCAAAGAGAACGATTCACATAGTTTATTATATTGAATTAAGGATAAGACGCCATGGATTTTTATAAGTAGGGGTGTTCACACTACATACTAATTTATCCTTCTGACATTCTTCTGAGTAAGTCCCCACTTCCATTCTACTGATCCTTTCACATAATGTAGATCACAACAGTTCTACCGACTCAGTCCTACTGAAAATGTACACATTACGTAAATGTTTAGCCTACATAGAATCTCAAAGTAGTTTATAGGATGAAAGCTGGTGGGGATGATTTTTGTCTTACTTTGCTGATAGTCATACGGAGACAAGTAATTTATTCACAAAAGTCTGATGACCAACTCTTTGTATGTTTTGTGTCGGTAGAACATTGCAACAAATCATACCCAAATTAATAAATTGTCAAACAGTATTGCTGAGTATAATTTTGTACAAAGAGTATAAATGTGAGCAGTGACCACTCGCTTTTGAAATAGACAGATTAGAGCGCTATAAAAGAGCTCGGGTTGCTTGTACATAAATAAATATTTCTTCTAGTCATGATCAGCACAGTATACGGCAAGCAAACTGTAATAATGATAATAATATAGAGGATACGATTTTAGTCTGGCATTATTGTTGAAGAACTCTCGACTTGAGCTATTGCGTTATGACGTAAAAACGTTTATTGCTATAACTGTCCATTGAGACTGGTTCAGTTCCCGCTCCAGATGCTTCACTCTAAACAGTTGGTCCCACTGGTGGTTTAGCCATCAAGATCGCCACTCTGGCGCGGCTGTCTCCTGACGGAAGCATCAGCTGGGACTTGGAGTCTCAAACGGGATGGAAGTAATTTAAATCAAAGATGTGGTTAGGGGAGATCACTGCGGCCCAAAAACCGCCACTAGATTAGTTGGAGATAAGACTGTCAGTGCCATCCTCCTTGTCGCGCTGAAGAGCCTCTTTTCCTGGTCACATCGAATAAGAGATAAGAGAGAGAAAGAGAGATGGAATTAGAGGAAGTGAGAGCGAAGTGATAGAAAGAAGTAAGAGAAGGAAACACGAGCTAGATCTAGACACAGAGAGAATTATTGAAAAAGAAAACTATTTATTTCCCTCTAAACTTCCGTTTCCAGCATCGAAGTCCTAAACGCTAATCGACCTTTCCTAAAACTAGAAAGAGACTTTACAACAACAACAACAACAACAACAACAACAACAACAACAACAACAACGGTCAGGCCACGCCAACATCAGCAGCAAATCAAACCAGCCCGAGGGAGAGCGAAGCCGATACTGACCGACTGATTGAAGGCATCGTTCCCTGATGGTCGCACAGAGGGAGAGGCGGACTGTGTTAATTGAAATCAAAGAAGCGGCCGCAGATGTCATTAAGATACGGGTAGATAAAATTACTCCGGGTAGGGGGAAAAGATAGCGATGGGGAGGGGGATGGAAAAAAAAGGGGAAGAGGAGGGAAGGGGATTCCTGAAGTCAGAGGGGATATCTACTTGGTTCCTCATTTGATGGATGGTTTAAGAGGGTTTTTCTGGGGAAGGGGGTGAAGAAGAGCCATTGATGACTTTAGGAAATGTTTGTTTATGCAGTCTGTACATCTGTCAGTATTTATGTTTCGGTGAGGAGTGGGAGGGAAGTGTAAATATACCAAGGATCGAAGAAGATGAAGGAGGAGAAGGAGGAAAAGAAAGGGAAACTTTTCGAGCCTTGTTGAAGAATCGCTGAAAAGCACATATAACTTTGTGCTGCCCTATATAATGAATCAAAGTAGGTCTCCAAAACGAAAGTTGGCGTCTAAAGTCTATGCTGGCCCCTTCCTCCTCTCCCACTGACCTCCATCTTCTCCCCGTACCTCCAACACCCTTAGCCGCACGTTCAAGCTAGAAACTAAATGTTTCATTCCCCTCCCCGTCCCCCCTCCCCAACTGTATCGCACATTTAATGATCACAGTAACTACAGATGTTGATATAAATATTTTGGGACATACCAAATTGGCCACTGCAACATGGCCTGTCGCGCCATATTGTAGACGGAGGGGAAATCGCTCATAAACTCTGGCCGATTGTCATAGAGTAGAGGGCCCTGCCTTGCAGCTTTACGAGTAGCAACAAGGGGAACGACACTTGTTTTATGCGCCTGTCAATTTCACGCCAGTGGTTTTGTTGTAGTCCCAATGTCCAGTTAATGGTCAGTTTATAGAGCTAGGGACAGAGACCCCCAAGGGCTCCAACGTCTCAAGTCTGTGTCTGGCTTCTTTAACCAGGTCGGGCTTCTCTTTGTGTCATAGCTGAATAAAAACCTCTTTCAGGGTTGTCTGTCCTTTGAACTTCAGGTTGCTTTTTGTGTTTATGAAGCTAGAAGATAGACTATTCTTGACTTTACGTTTCGTGAGAGTTTTTATGTGGAGTTTGTTAGCTTCTGGAAATCGTGCTCATCTCGCATGCCACTGGTGATGGATGGTGTACAAAACCAGTATAATGTTAATAGCTTCTGAGTCCGTAACACTTAATATCTGTATACCTGTGCCTATATACCTAAAAATACTGGAATACTGAACTGACAATTCTCCCCTCCTCCTCTCCCCTGGCCTTGCCATCTCATCTCCTCAAAAAAAGAATCAAATGAGCTGTTAAAAGTATGGAAAAAATGATTGAACATCGCTTCAAAGCACGGACAGTTATAAAAGTAGACACTTTTGGGCTTTACTTTTTCTTGTGAACAGCATTGTTATGTGGTTTTAGTTTCGCATACATCTTGTGATGACTCCAGTATAGGGCTGTAATAGTTAATTGCGTCTAGGCTTGTAATAGTTTAATACTTGGACGCTTGAGATGTACAAACCTAAAATCCCCCCTTACCAAAGCAGTAGTCACGTTTTGCTGGTCATGAAAGTAGAGCTAGAGTAGCAAAAAATACTCAAATTATGCCAGATCCATATTTCATAAGGGTTCTTTCTTCTGACACGAACAAGCAAAATAAATCCAATGTAAATTGACTAATCCTCCATACAAGGAGCTAAAACTCGAGACCCCAACAGCAGTTTTTGTTTCTTGTCCATGATTCTGACTGAACAAGTTCCGTGGAATTATTCCTTCTCCAATCGGTATGAAATCTGAAACAATAAACTGGAAACGGTAGTATCGTTTCTTTCCGAATGAAGAGAGTGTCTTTGGTAAGTGGCCAATCAGACTGCGCTGACAGCCACCAGGGAATCTGCGTGCTAACAAGCTAGGCAACTACCACTACCACCACCACCACTACCACTACCATCTCTTCCCCCCTGCCAGTCTGATAAAGTTCAAAGGTTGGCCACTTGGATGATATGAAGAGTAGCAATTATCTCATGGGGGCTGCACGCGCCCCGACTCTCATTCATGGCTGATACCTCGTAAGTGGGCAAAATGGCCGTCTTTTTTCACACGTGAACCTGTGAACCACTGCTAAGAAGGGGTAGCCACAAACAGAGAGAGAGAGTGAGAAAGAGAGAGAGAGAGAGAAAGAGAGAGAGAGAGAGAGAAAGAGAGAGAGAGAAAAAGAGAGAGAACCGTAGTTTTACGAAGCCCATATCTCTCTCTCTCCATCCCAGAGCGTAGGGTCAACCTTGAGAATTTGGAATATTATACTACTTAGTAGGAATGTTAGATTCTTAATCTTATTACAAAAGGTGGCTCCCTTCGAACCTCTTGAGGTAGATTTGAGGAGGGGGTGGGGGATCTGGAGAGAGAGTTATTACAGCCTTACGAAAGAGGTTAAGAAGTGAGAAATCTCCTCTTCTCCTTGTCCCTCTATCCGTCCCCTCCGAAGTTTGGTTTGGTATATGTCCATACCATTATACCTTTGGCAACCGTTACTTTCTTTACTCTTGCTTGAAAAAGCACAAATCTTCAACCAGGCTTTCCCCCACATACATCACAGCCGATACAAGGCCTAACGTTTTCTCCTATTTCTTCAAAATGATTAATGTCTGTTACGTTATGTAGGCAAAGTTGGCAGTTGACAGAAAAAACCGTGAGTTGTCGGTGTAAGATTCCAGATCTCTGCACTTTGGTTACGTCAGACCAAGCTGAGAAACTTGGATGCGGATACTTTCTCCTTCGTTACTAAGCTATAATAAATATTGCCACGTTTACCCTCAGAAATCCTCTGAGATGTCGGGTTCATTTTTCATGCCTACACCTAAGAAAAAGGAGAGGGAGAAAAATTTAACGTAATTCAGAATCTTCGAATGTTTTCCTTTAATTTCAAGTAAAGAATTGCTTCCCCTAGCCTGCGGAGTCAGACACTGTTTCATGTTTTGCCAAACTCTAATACCCCGATTACCGCACTTGCTTAGATTGCTGGAATATCTGAAGAACTGCTTCTGGCGTCTCACGTACCCTTATCATCTTCTCAGATCTATATTTGTCTGACGTCACGGCGACCAACCCATCAGTATCTGACTTTTTCCAAGTTGAACCTGAGTTCCCCGGAGCACGTCATTGTCTGGTCTAGTTATTGCCTTGTTGTCTTCTGCGCGGGCTAAAATTGAGCATCTTTCCTTTAAAGCCAAAAAAAACAACAACCAACAAAACAACTTGAACTGCGTTATTGTCAACAGGCTTTGAGCTAGCTTTGGGCGTCTAGTTTGTTACGTGGAATTGAAGATCATCTCATAAGAAACAAACAAACAAAAAAAAAACAAGGTTAAAGCTGAATTCCTTTCTTAACATAATTTTTAGTCCGCGGTAAACTTGGCCTTTTAAAATTTTTTTATTGTTTGCAAATCATTTTCCACTGATTACTTTCATAGAAGACGTGGATTGTTTTGAATGTCTGGAACTTCTCAAACATTGGCATTCAAGTCTTTATTGTTCTGGTGGAAGGCAAAGAATTTCTGGCAGCAGCAGCGCTGAAAACTGCCTTCATTGTGCTTTAGAATGGCGTCCGATTGCTTGTCGCAGGAGGACACACGAACACCTTTATGGAGGAACTTAAAAAACAAACTACAATAGACTACTCTCAGTTAATATTCTTGCACGGTCATCCGGTCTTCATCAATTACTTTCCACTTTTCCGTTGTCAGAGGAATATGATTGGCTGATACGGTTTGTTACTTTGGCTTCTATTGGTTGCTGCATCTTGTACTTTCTGAAACGCGTTTTGATGACGCAATCACACCAATGAGTTTCATTCGAGTTGACTAATTAAGAGCAGTTTATGAGATTTACTAGATCTATATTATTTATGATACAACAAACGACCTGTACAGCACGTCCCAACAACTACAGCAGATGTACTATGCCAAGTGATGTTAGAGGTTCTGTCTGTAACCAACTTTGGCGTCTAGTCCAAATGTGGATGATGATTGTGTGGTGTAGCCGCAATAGAGGCAAATCTCAAGTTACACTTATATCCAACAGTTATGATAATCATGCAATGCTGAGCGGGGCGCGATAGGCATCAGCTCTCGGAGTTTTGACACAAGAATGCTTTACCCGCAGACTGGGAGCCCGAGGTAATCCAGAAGACGAGAGAGGGAAGATAGGAGGGAAATTGGAGACAGATTTGGTTCATCGCACCTGTACCTCATTTCAAACATCACTCTCTCACTTACATTCACACGCACTCATACGTCGCGAGAAGTCACACACGTCCATACACATGCACTCACACACACATAATAATATATGCTTGTATGCAGCTTCTGACTGATGTAATGATCTTCAGAGCTGTCAATCCTGTGCTCTCACTTACATTCAAACGCACTCATACATCGCAAATACTCACACACTTCCATACACATGCATTCACACACAAGTAGGCTTGTCGTAACTTCTGCTTGATACAACGTTCTTCAGACTGTCAGTCTTGTGCAGCTTCTGTCAACTGACGTCACTCTCCTTTGTACTCCCGTCTAAGTGATTCTTGTTTGCGCCGTTCCGGTAATTTCCCTTTGTTGCTGATAATCCTGAAGTGATTGTGATCGCTTATCTCCCCCCTCTTGTTTCTGTTGGATACGGTCATTAGACATGACTGCTCATCCTGATGTCGGGGAGACCAAGCACTCATCTTGTGTACTCACATGACATCGTGCGCATTCCCTTCCTTTTTGAAATAAATCACGGCGGTGAGAGAACACAAAGACAAAACTTGAACAAATAGACTAAACAAAACCTTGTTTGTATATATCAGGCCTGTAACACTATCGAGTTGACTTATTAGCTGTAACGATCTTCGGTCACGTAGGTTCCAAACATCTGTTACTGGATATAACTTTGCTGTACCTGTTCATTTTATTCTAAAAAGGTCAGATTGTAAAATGGCGTCTTATTTACTCTGGATCAATCAATCAATCAATCAATCAATCAATCAATCAATCAATCAATCAATAATCAATCAATCAATCAATCAATCAATCAATCAATCAATCGATCAGTCAGTCAGTCAGTCAGTCAGTCAGTCAAATATTTTCTTTACGGAAGAGCCTAGTAGGATGTAATATCCGTTGTGCTCACACTATCTGTTTTCGTTTTGGAGCTAATACACTTTCAGTGAGGGTTTTTTAGTTTCTTTGTTTTAGCATTTCGACAGTTGCCAGTAATCCTCGCCCACATCAAACTCAGTGAATGAGCTTTAAACTTCACGTACATTTACATAACAAGACAGCGACACAGTGCACTCTGCCGTTGTATTCACAGTGCGTGATGGGACCTATCTTCGCAATTTCTTCGGAAGAATTTTTTTTTCCACTATAGAACGAGCTCTGTGGAACCTGATACTGGAACAGCTAGGAACTATAGATATTTAAGCCATTATATCTTCTGCATGTATTGTATACATGCTTATAACTGACCATAGAAAAAGAAAAAAACAACAAAACAGCACACAGTGTCCTTGGTATGATTCTGACCTGCATGTGATGGTTTTCAGACACTAGCCAGCTGACCAGCTCCGACCTTCGCTGTTGACATCCTAAGGTTTCATGTTGACGCTGGCAGCATCTTTGTGCCGCAGCGCCGTGAGCGAAATCTTGCAAAACTCCACACAATAGCCCCAAAAACTCACTCTGTCAGCTATAATTTCATTTTTCGCCTGTCTTTACTCGCGCATGCAATGACGGTGCATTAAGCAAATTTGCGATCACCCGCGAAAGACACCCTCTCGCCGACATGAGTCGAGTCAGTCCAAATTGAGAATTTGCATCTTCTAATTGGAAGATCTCCCCTCCCCCCATCTCCTTGATTTGGACAAGGATTCATCCCTCCGTTTCTGCCTTTTATCCACGTTTCTTTTCATTACCAAGAACAGCTTTTAAAAGGTTTTCCATCCGTGGCTGTCTTCTGTTCGCTCACTGTGGCGTGTGTGAATGATGACCTCAAAGCCGACCCTTTCAGCCTGCCTGCTTTTACACTGATACAATGTAATCTACCACACACTCCCTGTTTTCCGATCTCTCCTTCTCTGTGCAGTGGCGTAGACGTAGAAAGGGACTGCAAACAGCAGCTTTCACAAAATGTTCCCGAAGCCCCCTCCATTTATTTTCTTATTTTCCAAATTAAATCACATCTGCCTCCTATAATTGATTTTTTTTTTTAATACTCAATGAGTTTTCCATCCTTCCGCATTCCCTATGCCCCCATCCACCTCAGATGTCACCCTTCCCTCCCCTTTTGGTATAATCCCATTGCTATGATACTACTTCTTTCTTTCTTGATTTGTTTCTTCCTCTTCTTCTTTTTCTTCCTCTTCTCCTCTCTATCTCTCCCCCGGCTGAATGTGGGCGTGCTCGCTCATCAAATCGATGTTTTGCTGCAGAGAATAAACAAGAAGAGGGAAGGAAACAAACATGTGAATCCCGCACGTATTTGTGCATAGCTGTGAGCAATGAGCAACGCATGCGGCCCAGAACTCATTTCTGTCATAGTGCACTCACTCGCTTTTGGACGTTCTAATATTCAAGCTTGGCGAATCTCAATGTAACGCGCATTTTGATTGGGTCATTAGAAGGCGTTATGATTTTTCGGCCCATCCAGCCATGTTCTGAATCATGGACGGTTTTATGGATAACCATAACGTCAAAATTTACAGGTGGCGTGGCTGCTTCTAACGTCAAGCCGCATGTTATACCACAGGGGTGGAGATTATTCTCAAGTGCAGCTGTTGAGAAAAGGGTTTGCGACGATGGACTGCCATTGAAGAAAAACACAACACAAAACTGAAAAGTAAACGAATTTTACGCATTCAGCTTTAAAACAAGAATCATGCATTTGTTGTTGATGTTTTCGTATTCGGGTGTGGAAGGGAAAAACCAGAGGCCAGCTTTGTTTTCGGGAATCATGAACGAAGGGGCTCTTGTTATTTTTAGTTCCCTGACAAAGGACACAGGACTGAAAATTTAGAACGTTTTATTTAATTTTTTTTCATGTCCCAGTTTTAGAGAGTGTCTATCTTTTTTTAAAACTAGGGAGCTCTTGTGGTTTTTTTTTTAATCCTCTTTAGCCACCCTCACATATATAAAAATACAAGTACAGTGTACAAGATTCCTTGACTCCTTGATTCCCACTTCAGCTATGGGCGGGAAAGAGATAGACGCCAACCACAATGAAACATTCATGGGAACAATTACATGTACATTTCTTTGGCAGGTAGATTTAGACCAGGGACACTCCATCTCACAGCTTTCCCACGGAATACATCCACTACAGTATATGTGTGCCAGAATGCAATTATTCTGCATCTTCGCATTATACGCTAACGTCGAGAAGATGTAGGGCATATCTTGAGAATACATACATGTACCTGCATACGCAGTAATAACGATATTATAGGAATGTAATGTAGATGTAAGGAAAAGATAAGGGAAAGAAGTAATCTTGAGGCTTTATTCGTTTCCATCATTCGAGGCTTTTGCCAAATTGTGAGTTATTTGTCTTGCAGCAAGAAATTATGAGGCTTTATGTCTCTGCACTACGAATTGAGATATCAGACTCTGAAGATGTACAGGGCTATGTAGTATCAACTTTTCGCTTGATGCAGAAATTGAGAGAGAAATCGGTTCTATGCACAAAGGGATTGAGGTTTATGGG
Source organism: Ellobium chinense (assembly GCA_033807755.1). Classification (NCBI taxonomy): domain Eukaryota; kingdom Metazoa; phylum Mollusca; class Gastropoda; order Ellobiida; family Ellobiidae; genus Ellobium; species Ellobium chinense. Next base: position 1,680,747 of record JAWQUT010000013.1, on the reverse strand, counting down.
TAAATAGTCAGTAATTGTCAGAATATTTTTAGCTTTTTTCAAGCATATTAGATGAAATATATTTGGTATCAAAATTTTGTTTGTTGCAGAAATTGAAGGAAAAAAAAAGGACAAAAAAATCATTTCTATACACAAACACATTAAGTTTTATGGGCAATTGGTCAGTAATTATAAGTATATTTGAGCATTTGCAAGCGTATTAGATTAATAATATTAGACTGTACTTCAATCGCGATTTTCTCAGAATATTCCTTTCCATTGCACGAGGTGACTTCTGCTGCTATTTCAAATAATATATATTTTGGGGCTAGAAAACTACTGGGTCAAATATTTTCACCCTTTGAAGTTACACACAGAAAACTTTTCGCGCTATATCAGTAACTTAATTCAGCTTAAAAGTGAATTGAGGATCATTCTGGCTGTTTGTCAGAAATTAATTTGGTCTCCGACTTGGTACGGTATTGAAGTTGAAGAGTGAAAGATGATTTGGTCTTCGACTTGGTACGGTATTGAAGTTGAAGAGTGAAAGATGATACTGGGGTCAGAGGGTTACAACGGATTTAGTTTTTTAAATTTTTAATCCACGAGATTAAATGACTTTAAGGACTTACGACAGTATTATTTCCAGACGGGTTAATGGGTCTTATTGTTTCCAGGCAGACAGAAGCCACTCATGTGACTTCACATTCTGCTGTTTTACGCATTATTCATCGACATGCACACATATTCCCAGCATTCACCAGCATGCACGCACGTATTTCCCACGTCAGAGAACGCACGTTACACCATTTATAATCTCACGTGCGTAAGTACACATGTTTATGACAGTGCTCACGCATGGCTGAAACCATTGTATGTGGGGACTTTATTACATATATACACTCACTCTGGTTGGGATTCGAGCCAGATTGCTATGTCTACGTTTGGGATAGGTCGAAGGATGGAGATGGATCGGAGACGGGAGGGGTAGGATTAAGAGGATGGAGGGAGAAGATGCCGTGCGTTGAATGTATGTAAGTTCGAGACAGAGACGCAAATGAGCAACAGCCCCGCTATTATTATGCCGCATTCTTACTTAGACAAATTGAAAATGATGTAGTAAGGCGGGAAGTTGAGGGTGGATGAAGGGGTTGGGGGAGGAGGGAGGTCACGAGTGTTGGCAAACGAAAACGGGTGGAGAAAAAGGAAAAGAAGTGAAGAAAGAGATTCACACAGCTTTGCGGAATAATCACTAAAGGTCATATGGCAGATCTTAACGATTACATTAGGCAGATGAAATAAACATTCAATTCTGATGACAAGTGAGTCATTTAATAACTACCCAGCTGAAATAATCAATGCAATTCTCATAGCAAAAAATGAGTCATAATCTGTATCTACATGAGTGAATGAATAACTGCATATACATAAGCTATATATTATTGTAATTCAGTGACAGTTTATATGGAACACTCACTGGAGATGAAGCTTGTCATTATGCTATAAATGACACAAACACTGACTCTCAGTTATGAGCAGATTCTGTGCTAAATACAGACTGCGAGTGACGCCCATCAAACAATGTCCTTTCATTAGCGATAGCAAAACGGTCGACTCCACCTAGTCGCAACTCTTCGGGGACATTCAAAGAGTTGCGATTAAAATACTTCGCCATTATCCAGTTATTTTCATTATTAAAATACATGTAACATGAATTTAAAAAAAAAATCTAAATTGCCATGCGATTAAGCGGAATTTGCACTAAAGCAGAATGAGCGTCAGTAAATGTATTAAGTCCATTTAAATGAGCTCGGCATCATGAGTTTCTCATTTACTCTGCCTCCATTATCCCCTAATGTTTTCTCATCCCTTTTCTTCTTATTCAAAGTTTTGTTCCCATCTTGGCCGAGGGATACCAAAAATCAATGTCCATGGAGATGACCTCATTGTCAAAAGCCTGACCTCAAGGTCGATAGGTCACTCCTTTTACAGGCGTCTTGTCCGTGTGAATAGCGGAGCCCTTGTTCAGTGTGAATAGTCAAGCCGGACAAAAAGCATGGCCGGTTGAATGCGACGTCCTTACTGATATCTTGTGTCGGGTGAAAGAAGACCGGATCATCCAACTTGGGCTCATCGTGCTCTCGTGAAACAGGTCACGTGATCTCAGAGCTCTCATCCAATCATCACTGGTCAGAGGTGTGACTGAAGCAAGTTAGGGTCCAGGAGGGTAGAACTTCATAGGGGATCCAATCAGATGGTCTGTGGTAGGGTTCATGACATGTCCGGTGTATGGAAGGATGCTCCGGTCTTGACAGCTACTCCGATCTATCTTTTTGTCAAGCTATCGATGACGTTGTACACAGCTTTCCCCGCAGACTCCTTGGGTTGACACAATAGGTGACCTCACCCTGGTACTATCTACACAAAGAATGTATTGTATTGTATAAAACAGTGATATCAGATCAGCATGCTAGAATTATGACAATGACAATGACAATGACAAAAAGATTTAATGCAGACTTTGAAAGTATATGCATCGCAAACATTGAAAATTATAACATGGTGGAGCATTAAACGTTCGAAGAATATAATAAATACAATACAGTAATAATTGTAGTTGGAGCTCTGCTCTTATTTGAAATCAGAATTTCTAGAATCATGCTCATCAATTTTACTATCAAAATATCAAGCATTCGTACATGAAATTTGGAAGAAAAATTGATATATTTCTGTGATTACTTGAGACATTGTCTTGTACGGTCTTTGTTCAAAGAAGGGGTGCAGAGAAGCGTTGCTCCGGCAAAATGATGGACGGACAGGCCGCCTAATGAGATTTGTCGCCTGAAAGGAAATACCGAGGCGCGTGAATTCGGGCTGGAATTAGCGGGCAGTGAGTAAACATTGGGCAGTACGCCACGAAGGAGCGAGGGCAGGGAGTAAGGGGGCTGGGCTGAGACTTGGGAGCAGTTGGACAGAAACAGTTCTGGGAGGAGGTTTGGAACTGGACATACAAGCATCATGTTATGGACACTGAAAGACAAGTAGAGTCTACATGGGGAATGGCTGAATGAGGAGAAAAAAAACCCGACGAACTGACGAATATGGATGGATGGATGGATGGATGGATGGATGGATGGATGGATGGATGGATGGATGGATGATTTAGAGGTCAAGCCACATTAAAACTTGCTATTCCAGAAGAGAAATTATTTATAACAATAAATTATTATTTACAAAGTATTCTGCAGTAGGCAAGCATCTTTTCCCAAACAGAACGAACTTAAAACACAATAATAAATATGTGGTACCGAAAGTGCCCCGGCACTTGAGCATCATCATCATAATTCACATTGTCCCTGAACTGGAGAGAGATTGGACCGCTAAACCCTCGTGAAATGCTCGTATGTTGACATTCACGAGCTCCGGCCTGAGTGGACGATGTGTACTCGCCTCTGTCTTTTTGTTAGTTGATGACCGTCTTATAATATCATCCTTTAGCATGTGCCCCATAATGGCTGGGAAGGCAGGGGAGGCGGCGAGGGAGGGCCAGTGTTGACACTTCTCGTCAGGGGCAACAGCCTGGTGTGGACACTCTGATGGAAATTTGGGGGAGGGGGAAGATGATCACGCATTGGGCGTAGCCCGGATATGATGGAAGCTTAGAACACTGGAGGTTGGCACCATTCATTCTCCAATTATATTCTCATTAATTATTTATGATCCAACCCGTTTGAATACACTTCCACCTCACTAGCTCGAAATCAGGAGAGCAGTCCACACTTTCGTGTTTTTGAGATGTTCTGGTTTGTGGATAAGATTTAATATACAAAGGACCACAGCAATCCAGGGTAGATCTTCGAATAAATGAGTTTTAAGGCAATAGGTTCTACCTCACACTTCTTTCTTTCTTCGTTATAGCCCCTATTCCTATCCCACGTTACTGTCCATTCCTATTCTGTCGTCCTCTCGCTCACTCAGCCACCCCTTGCGATTTCCGCCCCTGCTCGTCATCATCATCATCATCATCATTATAATTGTCATTCGGAACACATTAAAAAAAAAGTTTTGTCTAAACCAATGAAGGATTAAGAAATACACTTTAATACTTAAAAATCCAAAAAGGACTTATATAGTGATATAAAATAATTACAAATTTTCGAATCTAAAAAGTGATTCTTCTTCAGGTGAAATATAATATCTATATAATCATCATAATTATGATGATGATGATCATCATCATCTTCATCATCATCATCATCAATTATTACCTTTCCTTCTGTTTTGTCTCAAATGTTATAGTCAGCTTCGCTTAATTCCGTGTACTGACAACCTTTTCAGACAACAAAATACAGTACTGCATTTTCTATCCATAAGTCTCTAGATAATCACAACTAGGCAACTTTCTCCATACTTCCGAACAGTTGAGATTAAACAGAGGCAACTGTATTTTCTGTGTCACTCCTGTTCCATCTCTGGGAGAATCTTCCGTGTAGATCTACACTACCTGTCTCCCACTGGTACATGGTACAAACACTCTGCTATGCTGAGACGAAATCCGCAGAGACAAGCTCCAGATATGCCTGGCCTGTCCTTTCGTGTCATCCATTGCTATGGTTTTATTAGCTCTGAACTTCAGGCCAAGTTTCCACGCTTTCTATCAATGGAGGCTTCAGGCCAGACACTTTCGCAGCAAATGGCATGATAACTACTTGAAATTTTACACCAAATGTCGAAAAAAAACAAAACAGGGAAAATACAGAAAAAAGAAAAGGGAACTTCGAATAACACTAATAGCTTTAAGGGACGGTAAATATATGTACTTACATGTATAAAGAGGAAGGAAGAAGGAAGGAAGGAAAGAAAGAAAGAAAGAAAGAAAGAAGGAAAGAAAGAAAGAAAGAAAGAAAGAAAATAACATTTTTGCGCACAATATATTTCGCCAGAAAGGAAGCAACAGCGTTAAGACTATGAGTGACATCGGAAACCTCAGTTTACTTTATTAGCCTTGAATTCACACCAGATTCCAAAATCCACTGAAGATGTCGCTAAGACCCCTTCACCTCTCTCAGGCACAGATAAGAGAATCAAAGACAAGGATCTCGAGCCGGTTGCCCAAGTGCTGATGTTTCCCTTCTTGCTGCTGCAGTCGAGACAAGGTTTGATGAAGAGGAGAGACGGTGCTACTGCTAGCCAGAAAGCCCATTGCCTGCAGCTGTTGTAGCAGTCGGCGGTGGGTGATGTCGCGGGTGCCGCTGATGGCCGTGTTTGTGTGGCCAGTGTTTGCAGGAAGATAACCAAGTAGTTTGTTGACAGAAGCATCCGATTAATTTTACAAACTGAAACTTCTTGAGGTTGAAATCTTGGGCTAAGACTAAACAGGGTACTGAACTGACAAACTCGGGATGAGAGTTACAAGAGAGTTCAGCGCCATTTTGAGAGGGGCACCAATCAGAGGCGTTTGAAGTGAGTTTAACAAGGCGGCACTTGAAAGGAGATTAGAAACCCTCTTGAGGTGGGATTTTCTCCTCGTTAGGCAAAACTTAACATCCTCTTACACGTCCCCTGCTTTGTTTCCCCCTCCCTCCCCCACCCTGTTTAAAAAAACCACCCCAAAACAATTTCCAAACTTCGCCCACTACTTCAGGATATCAAAGTGCATTTAGGTGGGGCACACAATATTGTACCACCATATTGTACTTACTCCGAGAAATTGTAACTTTAGATCAAACCTGTAACAGCTTTATCCTTTGTGTTTTTTACTTATATTTATGGCTTATATCTCATGTTTCCCTCCTTCCTTATTTCTTCCTTCCTTCTTATTTTCCTTCCTTCCTTCCATGCTTTCCTGTTTTTAAATGTTGTTTCTTTGTTTCCTTTTCCCTTTTTCTTTCCACACCCCCCCCCTTTTTTTTTTACTTTGTTTCAAATGTAGTCCTAAGTATCATCCACTTTGTATTGGGGATATAATGTTCTGCGATCTCATATCTGTTTCAAGCTATCTTTGGTATTTTCTAGTCGTTGTAAAGGAATATTTCTTTGTTAATAACCAAACCAAGACCATACTGAGAAGATGAAATCAAGCAGCCCAAAACTCCGTGACAGAACACTTTTAAACCCGTTTGTCTTTATCCCTGGAGTAGCAGAGGCCACCATTTTTATGTTTTTATTCTCGTGTTTGGCGACTGCCAGGCAAATTGGCGCACGGCTGTTAGAAACAATAATCCAGGACTGAGCTGAAATTTGCGGGTCAAACATGGCCGGGGGCCGTGACCAAGACAAGGAGAGGTGGTTTACATTAGCTGGTGTGAGACAAGATTCTAGGGCAAGAACAAAACACGTTGATTATTAGATCAATAGCAACATCAGGTGCTGTTCTATTCTATGAATTTGTTAAAGTACAACTCTGGATCTCCTTCCCATCCCTGAAGGTGCTTGATATCAAGTTGAATATTTTCAATCTCTAGGAGGCCTCCAGATAAACTGATCTTAGGTCCCCTGTTCAAATTTCTTTAACCTCTGTCCAAAATCCGCTGTTACTAAAACTCCTTCCGTATCTCATTACAGCAGAGTGGAAGAAACACATTTGTTATAGACACGTGTTGACTATGTAATTAAAATAATATAAACCCCAGAAACTGAACCATGAGATCGCTTTTTGGAACACCAAATTCCGCTGTGGCCATAGTTCCTAGATTTAATGACACTTCAACTCTTTCAAACGATTGTTGCCCCTGTATACTATACTCAAGCCGGTCAACTGTCATTGTTGTTTTTGTTTCTTTCTCTGTTAAATGCTGCGCTTTTGAAACGTATTCTTCTTGAAAACAAAACATGATCTAAAGCCACAACAAAGACGCAGATGGTTTAACCCATCCAATATGCCTCATTGCATTCATTTTCCTATGTAGGTCACTTCTAACGCTCTCTTGTGATTCAATTTATATCCATAATAATTGTCCCTCTGCCAATACTGGAACATGAAAAGGATTTGATAGTGATACTGATTCTTGCGTCAAAGATCACCCTCTTCCATTCGGTCATCTGTTAGGGGATTTATATTTCACCTCAGATAAGAGCATGCACGATGGAAATCCTCTCCTATTTACACTTCATGATAGTTAACCTCTTGAGCATCTTATGAGAAAAAAGACACCCTGCTGACTCAACAGTGGCGGCTCTTCATTAAATGCAACCCTTGCAGTGCTGAGTAAAATTTAGCCCAGAATATGAATAAAGAAATTCATAATGCCAATAACTCAAAGAAGGAATGGTAAAACTCCAAGGAGTCACACAACATATAATTATACGAAAATAACTACTAAGATACTAAACAACGCCGCAGTGCCCTAAAAGGAGTAGGATTAAATAAGGAAAAAATAATAAAGAAATTTTAACGGATTTCCTCAAAATACAGAGGCCATGCAATACGTAGAGTCCTCTGTTGTTCACTGCATTTCTTCTGTCTTTCAGTTATGCGTCATTCTCTTTTTACAGCCTTAGTTTTGTCATAGTACTCATAGCAAGACAGAGGATCTAGGAAGAGCAGTGGAGTTGATATAGTCAAAATATAAGGTTATGTCGTTATTTGAAGAACTTGAAGGGGTAGGGAGAGAGGTTGCAGGGGTAGTTTTGGGAGTCACGTGCCACCATTGTGCCTCCGTATGAAGAACTTGACTACATCTACCAGACTGCGACAGGTTTATAGTGCGGTGACAATATTCTAAATATACGCCTATATAACGGTGACTCGTTGGCAAAGGGTTTCTCATTATAGTTTCCTGATGTTATACACATACCCTCGAGGCAAAAGCTTTAGGCCTGAAGTTATCGACACATCAGTACAATATGTTGGCCCTCACCAGATGAAAGAAACTCATTACAAATAATTACCAGTACATCTTTCTCTGTGCGCTAAGCGCTATGTAGTGGCACAATGGAAGGGTTCACACCTCGAAATGGTTTCACTCTCCCTAGTTTTACCCGTGCAGGTAACTTTGTACAAGTTGTAAGACTATAGGACTTGTGCTGTACACAAATATTTAGCCGATACTGACAAACACAAGCCTGTAACGATTGTACTGAATACTTAGATACATTCGACACCATTCAATGGCAATCCGCTCTATCGCAACTTTTGCTTAAATTCATAACTCTTTAGAGAACAGTATACCCTACTTTCTGCAATAAAGCCACTTGACAGTATAAATGCATGCGGCACCTTTTAATCACAACTTTTACAAAACTTGTAACAGTTGCATTGAATACTCAGATCCGGTCGATTCCTCTTTATGGCAATCCGCTTTATCGCAACTTCCGCTTAAGCTCAAGGCGTTCCAGATAACAGAATATTGTGTTTTCTATAATAAAGATACTTGACAATATAAATGCATGCAACGCCTCTTAATCACAACTTTCTCAATGCTCCTACACAAGTTCGATTAAATGGAGTCGAATGTACTATAACAGGGTACAGAGGACCCCGTTTCTTTTGTTGAGTTCCCCGCCACCGCCATCAGATCCTACACAAATATTCGTTAGAAACAAGAAAGAGAACTATCAAAACACACCAACACCCAATGGCAGAGTTACCAGTACTCGTAGCTTGTAAATGCTTTGATAACTTTCTGAAGTACCGACCATGGAAACCAAAATAATGATTTAGTTGATTTTTTCCCCCTTAGATTACTTTCTCTAGGCCTTTCCTATTTTTCATGATGGCTTCTAGCAGTTAACTTCCAATCTTATGATGGATTTTTCTATTGATACCGCGTACAAAACTTCAATCCCCACAGGGTGGCCACACTTAAGTTATCATCAAGAGAAGGAAAGGACAATGTTTTCAGGACAATGTTTTATCACTGGTGTCAAGAGGGTTTTCTTTGACAGTAAACACACCCGTTCGCTCCCTAAGGGATATTTGCACAGACGCCTTTGTCGTAACGGGGCTGAACATGATCGCCTGTTTCTATTCTATACCCGTCATTTCGCCGTTGCTGCGAGTCTTCATAACTTCATTATATCATCAGGGATTAGTGTGCGACCTAACATAGCATTAATAGTCGTAAAGGCTATATAGATGTGTGACAATACCCAAATTAGAAAGCATCTATGAAGCAATAAGGACCAATTATTCTCTAGAAGATTGCACTTCGCACGTTAGTAGGGTGGTATGTCCGATGTTTGGTTTGTGTAGTAGGCGGTATCAATAATGTGATAAACCTATTTTTTTTAAAGACAGTACATTTGGGACTGGAATATTTGAGAGCTTGAGCATTAACGAAAGGATCTTTTACCACAGTGAGAATACTGTTAACTCAGCACGTTGAACGCTCTACATATAAAAATGCATTCAGCACCGATGCATTACGGAAAGAGATCCCATCGTTAATGCGCAAGCTCTCATTTGTCTGAAGTATTGTCGTTGGCATTTTTGGGGTTTCATGGTTGGCGACTTGGTCAGTTCTGTGGTCATAGTAAGAAAATGTGCTTCCATTCCAACTCTTCTGATGAGAGCACAGTAACATGAGTTGGCTGGTAGTGAAGTGGCCGGACGCCGACTAGCCGATGGCGGGTGGTACAGACAATCCCTGGCGGGTGGTACAGCTAGTCATTGGCGGGTGGTAGAGCCATAATGGAGGAAGCCAGTATTGACACAAGGGTATGAATATCATGGTCCAAAACACTTCAAGCCCGTAATAGAGTGGACCGAGCTAGTGGGAAGCCAAAGAAGAATGGCTCCTTTAGTGTTGGCTATTTGTGTCGCAATGGCCACCAGCTGTTTGTCCAGCCGATACCAATCTCTTCCGCTTTCCTGCCTTGTTTTTCCAACGATCGAAGACCTGAGTGGGTTCGGAACGGGGACCTTGTTCGCTTACTGTGCGATAGTGAATGCTTTTGGTACCGAAATTTAGCTCTAGGTCTTCATAATGGACAGCAATCTTATGAAATGTTGACTCGGTATTATATTTACTGATATGTAAACTTATTTCGCCCCGTGAAAGACGTTTTATGTGTCGGACTTTTAAGGTCTCTTCTACTGTTTTCCTCTCACCTGATATGAAGCGGTTTGACCCGGCCCCGGGGATTTCCATACACAAATCCAGGTCGGTCATCAGGTGAATTGTAAAAATCTGTAGAGAAAACAAAGTGGATCGAAATCATGGGAGAGATTTGCAGATTTGGATCAGGTCGAGGAAGTAAGAAGCAGGAGGGGCAAGAGTCAGCGTGACACGATTTGGAGAACTTCGTCAGCAAGAGTGGAGTTTCACAGATACTTTGAGAGGACTTTGCTGAAACCTGACTCATTCGTTCATATCGTGATGACAATTCATGGTTTCCTATCTAACGCCCTTTATAAAAAATATATGTGACTTAACGTTATTGTTCAAAACACACAAAACACACAGCCATAATCTAGAGACAGAAAGGACAAAATTTTCAAGACAATATTTTATCACTTTTGTCAAGAGGGTTTTCTGTAACAGTAAACACACCCGTTCTCTCCCCAAGGGATATTTGCCCAGTCGCCTGTCTTAACGGTCCTAAAGACGCGTAGTGCTCTGGTTCCCTGTCCTTTATCCAAACTCCCAGTGTTTTATTTGTAAACTCATATCATTTTACAGTCTGTCCCACAAGTTTGGAGTTCGTTAGATCTATTGTTTTCGCGGAGTTTTGTATCATCTACTAATTTAAATAATTTCCACACCCTTGCTGCGATAATGGCATCGTACATGTCTTCTATCTTGGTCATATTCACAAGTTTTGCCATATGAAGTAGACTCAGATTTTGGCAAAGCCGGATGTCCTCGAATATAGAAAGTTACGGTCAGCTGGACGTAAGATATAAGCCTATAAGTCTAGGTATCTTGACTGATGACATGGTAAAGTAATAAGTTATTATGAAAGAACTGGGAGGGATTAAGAAACACAAATCCGCGAGTGGGGTAGATCTTTGTTTTCAAAGGAGAGAGGGGATATCCCACCTCATCCCACCTCCCACCCCCATATAACGTTCCACTCTTAATCTCACCCCTCCTTGATTGGGTCATGATGTGTAATGTAATGAGATGAGACCTAGAGAAAGCTGGCTGTGGATTTCGATCTTTAAGTGATTACATGGGAAAACAGACCGGTAGGCGCCGAGAGAGCGATCAGAGATTAGGCCAGGAAAGGCCAGGCAATCTCTACCCCCTCGGCGACCGGCAGTCAGGGAGGGAAGAAAATATTTGGTCAGTTGGGTAAAACGATTAATGCCAGCCATTAAGAGGTGAAATGCGAAAAGTAATTGAGCCTGACATTGAACGACAACAATCTGAACATATTCTGGACATGGTTTTCTTAAGCAAGAGAGCGAACAGTTCAGCTTGACTCATATGTGATGCTTTTACCAAGCACTCAAGCACCCTAATTCCTTCTTTTATTTGAATCCAGACAGTACACGCCCCTGACCCTTAAAACTACGGGTGCAACCTCTCCTCGCCCGTTTTTCGAATCAGAAACTAGATTTAGATATGTAGATCTGAACAGCTATAACAAAAGATGTTAGTGTTGCTACTAATTGGAATTTTAGTTTGCACAAAAAGAAAGAGGTAATGTAAAGCTGGATATTCATTTTGGGAACGCAAGAGTACTTGGCTGTATTTTCAACAAAGTACAAAAGACAAAAGGAATAGCCTAAAGGGCCTCGGAGTTTGTTTGGTCTCTACATTGTTGGAAGTCAGTTAATATTTCTGTATATTTTGAACTTATTTTCACTCGGCACTGCACGGGCTGCACCTAAAAACAAGACGCCACTGCACCTAGCTATGCTGTTCCTATTCCCCTTCCCCCTCACATATTCGTAGTCCCTTTCTTGGCTGAATCTGTGTAATGAACTTAAGTCTAATTTACGCTCCCCCCCCTCCCCCAGATTCCCCAATCCCCATCCCTTCTTTCCCGCTTCTCCACATTTTTACGTCAAGTCCCCTCCCTTCTTTTATTTTTATTTCCGAGCAAAAAGAGCAACAAGATTTACTCCTCTTTTGATCGTTCATATTTCTCACAAAAGCTCGTCAACGCAGGAATGAAAGGGAAAAAAGAATGTAATGAGTACAGTTAGAACTAATGGATTAATTAAAGAGCTCAACACATCAAAGAGTAGTAACCCATCGCATGTGGAACCTCCTGCGAAGCATTACTCCCCCTTGGTATGTCACTCTATCTCGGGTGCAGCGGGCGGTAACTTCAGGCTGGGTGTCTCCAATGTAATACTTGTCTCAAACTCTTGTTCGAACAAAGTAACACTGCAAGGGGGGGTGGGATAACCCACCAGGAATCTAGAAAGTAAAACCTGGGAAAAATGGATAACAAATTTTAAAAAAAATAGACAAAAGAAAGACAAAGCTGGGAGAGATATGCTCAAGAGATTTTGTCACAACCTTAGTCTATACTGCCATCGAAGCTTCTTTTGGAAGCAGCGTGACGTCAGAAAGTACATTGAAGACGTATATATCATTAAAATGGTAAATTTAACAAATGGCAACACTCCGTTTATGTACATATAGTAGGCCCCACGATCTCGCCTGTAATGAATTTAAAAAAAAACATGTACAATATAGCCCCATTAGTTCGTTGTACTACTTTTGTCAAGGAACCCTTATTTTCTCTATAACGCTTTACTTTATGAGCTCGCTCAATTCTCGGATTCTAAGTTATGGTGCTGTCCCTAAAAGTTCCAGTTCCAATTTGAGAAATCCCACTACCTCAACCCCCCCCCCC
>JAWQUT010000013.1:1653214-1660892 GCA_033807755.1 Ellobium chinense | reverse complement strand
GGGTGGATGGGTGGGTGAGTGGAAGAAGACTAGAAGGGGAAGGGAAAAAGGGGATGGAGAGGGAAGTCTTACCTTTGTTCGATTGTGAATTTTGTAAGAGTTTTAAATTCTGTTATTGTGTCAGGTTTTTCGTTAAAGGTATTTTTAGATTTTTACTTTCTTTGTGGGTCTGTGTTTTGTCAATGTAAACTACATTTTTTTAAAAAAGAAAGTTGCGCCGTACAGGTGAAGTAAGTATAAAGGCGAAAACAGGAGATCCTAGGGGGATAGACGTAAACATTCATTCATTCATTCATTCATTAAGACAGACAGATAGATAGACAGACAGGCAGACAGATAGACAGATAGACGGGCGGGTGGGCGGACGGATGCACCGACGGACGGACCTACGGACAGACAGACAAACAGACAGACAGACAGAGAGACAGACGAGAACACCAGCAACAAAATATCAGGACTATCAGCAGAGAAGCATGAAATAAAAAAAAGAATGTGACACTTGAAAGAAGGCATAAACAGGTTTAAGAGAAGTTTATTCTTTGTGCTTGATCTCATACCCCTCTCTCTCTCTCTTTCTCTCTCTCTCTCTCTCTCTCTCTTTCACACCCCCCCCCCCNCAACTTCTCTCAAGACATTTTCATGTGATCAGTGCTGTCTTAAAGCTGCGCCATCCGATCATTACCTTCGGAAGTAAAGCCACGCCTACAGTTGGACGTGGACACTGATTCGACTCAGATGGACTTGCTTTCATATTTCAAATACTGGGAAATTTTAAACCAATCCTCATTTACCGAAACGTTCGGAGGGACAGTAAAAAAACAATCTACAAAGTTTTTCTATAGAGGGTAAAATGTTTTACTCGTGAATTTCGAAGAAGATCGTTCTCACCGGTGTGACCTGTGCGATTTAAATAAAATTAATGAAGTGTACTGCCATACTTGTCCTCATCCTTTAATACCTTGGACGGGCCTTTAAAAATTCCGCTAGATATTATCCTTCCTTGCACAGAAGTAAGTGGGTAGCTTCTGAGAGCATTGTGAGCACCTTATTGTGTCCCTTTCCTTTCCATTCCGTTATGCATCACCATAGAGTAAGTGAGAAAGCCCGAAACTATGGGCAGGCTCCCCACGGCCCCGGGAACCATGAAGGCCAGCAAAGCCCGCTGCCTGCGAAATCAATTAAAACCCTGATTTACATAGAAGAGAGGCAGAGAAGTAGCGAGTGTAAACATAGGTGTCGTTAACAGCGCGAGATGGCAACATTGGGCTAATGTTTGGGTAACGAGGGTTTATGCGCAAAACATGTGTTGGGGTCTTGTTGGTGATTACATACCAGACAGCACTACATTAGAAAGTGATGCGCCGTGAAGGGGAGGCAGGGGGATTTGGACAGGGAGAAATGACGCCTTCCCACATGGTCTACAAACAAACCAAGGCAGCCGAGAAAGCTCATTTCTTGCTATTTCTTGCTATTTCTTGCCATTCCCAGTGACGGATGAGCCTCATTTTCCGGGGGTACGCAAAGGGAACGTTTCACAAAACGTAACGAAAAATATTTTCATTTGTGTTTGAGGAGTTTTAAGGCATCAAGGAGAGCTCGCCGGATGACTAAAGAAAAACAAGTCTGGTGGAAGTTAATGCGATTCCAACGAATGTAGACTCGTGGAAAGAAGACAGAAGTAGAGATAAGAACAAAGGAAAAGTGACAGAGATAGGTGTGCACGGTGTTATGCTGTGCTCTGACTTGCCTCAAGATTCACGCTGATCTTTACCTAGATCTAACTATAATGTAACATAGGTAAACTGCTAGGATTTTTAATAAGCAAAAAAAAAAAAAAATTTTGATACAGAGATACCATGGCATCATGGTTGAAGCCTGCCTGGAGTATAGAAGGAAAAGAGAGGCATGATGGCACACTTCACTCATTCTGATTCAATCGCACGTTTCACAACAGAGCGCTATCTTTTTCTCCTAATTTCACAAGCAAAACATTTCATAATATCTTAGAATGCTAGTGCACTGTCCTTCAGAACGGTAAAGAAAATTAATGTAAAACATCTAGTAATTAAAAATATAAAAGTAAATTCATCTGAGTCGATCGGTGCAGCGTAGTCAGCCATTTGTAAACAGGGCTTGCCTTCCGAAGGCAACGATCGGATGATGCAGGTTTTAGGCTTCGTACTCAAGATCAAAGGACTGTAAGATCGATTCCCACCATTGTCATATTTTAAATGCATTGGGCGAGCATTCATTCATATTTTCTTCAAAGCAACCCGTATGGAAAATGCGTGCCTTGCAACTGCGGCATTTGGCCGAGAAAGCCAGTGTTGGGATGCTAGTGTTCAGCGCATGTTAAATGGTAGCCGCACTGTATGCCCTATGCTTCCCCCTGGAATTGAGAAAGTTTCTGTATGGTATGACAAAGCCTACTGGCTTTGATGGTAGTAAAGTAGCGTGAACATGCACTGCCTGGCTATAAATCTGCATAATGTACTCTCACTATGCTATGAATATAGCTAAAGTTAGCCAAAGGCCATGTTTTAATAAGGGCACCATGTTATTTATAAGATCAAAGCCCATGTTGCCATGGTTACAAAAAAAAACTAAAAAAATTGGGCCAATATTTTCCCGCCAAAATTGCGTTTGCAAAGATATCCATGACTTTTTTTTTCTTTTGGCATTAAAATGTTTCCTTCACGTTCTCTCAGAAATGTGAAAATTGACTTGGGCCATCTTCTTAGTACATATTATGGTTATCTTTAAGCCACTAGTGCACATACCAACTTCAGTTGGCCTATTGGTTGGCTACTAATATCACAAACGAGAAGATAATCAAAACACTTCACACTGAGTCGGCCAAGTAATCAAGTTGGTATGTGAACGAAATCTTGCGAGTGACTTTAGAGACCAACTAGTTAACCAGCACTGAAGTTGGTATGCCAGTTGCCTTGCAAGCAGACATTTTATTATCTTGTGACGCTGTTTTGTAATACAAACAGCATAATACAATACAGTAACTTAAATTAGCTAAGGCACATAAATATTATATATATATGCACAAATATTACGGATGTATCATGATATTATTTGACGAACATAACATACAGAAACGCAACTTAGACTGCAGATATGGGATATTATCGAAACGAAAGAAAAAGAAAAGAAAAAAACAGATAACCTCATATTATTATTGTGTACATGGTAAGAAGTCGGCCCTGGAAACTGAAGTTCTAGATATCATTATATTTTAGGAATTACTATAGTCACATGTTTATATTTTATTGCACCCAACAACGCCGGTAGCAAAAAAAAATACAAAACTCTGCGGTGGGATACCGAAAGAAAGAAAAAAAAAAGATGCAGATGAGCTGATATTGTGAAAAAATATAAGAAGTCGGCTCTGGAAATTGAAGTTCTCGATATCATTATGTTTTAGGAACTACCATAGCCATATGTTTGTACTCTCCTGCACCCAACAACACCGGTAGCAATGAAAAAAAAGCTCTTCGAGGCTATCTCATCCTTGATCAAGACTATCTCCAACAAAGGCTTCGGCGTCGTGTGAGTCTCCTCTGGGATTATACTGATGCTAGAATTACTCGCTCTAAACAGGCAGCCTCGATGGATTAGCTGTCCCAACCTTTCTCCTAGTTTATTTTTGTTTAGGTCGGAGGCGGAAATCTATCGACTCCTATTCATCTTTTCCACACAACCTATTCTATTTTCTGTTTTGTTCTTTCTTATTTGACAGCCACGCTTTGTCAGTCCCGCCTAAGGTTACCATGCGTGTGCGCGGCTTTTTTTTTTTATTGCTAGAAAAACTTCATTACAGTAGTTTTCCTTTTTTTTTTTTATATCCCCCGATCGAGGTCTGGTGCATTGCTTTTGTTTATAAAATCTCCACCCGCTTTATTTCCTCTCTATCGCTGTCTTCCGTTTCTCATATCGCATATTTCCTTCCCGTCCCTCCGTCCCTTTCTCGTCATTTTCCTTTCATCATCTTGTTCACTTTCTGTCTTTGCCATTCCCACATTCCTGACCCTCCATCCCCGTCTCCTTGTTTGATGAAAGCCAAGCTCAAAGAATGATCTCCTTTCTCTCAACAGTCATATTTTGCCTCAATGACTTACACGTGTCCATTTCTCCGCAAGGAAGTCTTTCAATCTTAACCCCCCCCCCCCCNCCCCCCCACTCCAAAACACACGAACAGCGTTCAGAGAAAAAGTTTTGTTTACCCCTTTTGTCCGCGATGACGCTATGGGTAAATCTCAATTTCATCCTCGACCTTTCTTTCCGTTCCCATAATCCCCTCCCAAACTCCCGCCATCTTGATGAAATGAACTTCCAAACTCACGTGCATCTGCCATCTTGCTGGTTTCATTCCCCATGCTGGAATCATTAAATCTGCTAGCCAGAAAATGCGAGTAGTTCTGCAGACGTCTCACACAAAGGGACTCTGTGCTGTTTTCATGCGATTTTTTTTTGTTTTTGCCCCTGGCTGTCACAACATTGTCAAAAACCTGCAGGTTAGAAAAACGCGTCCATCACCGACCTGGAACCAACTGATTTAAGTGTTCCATCCGTCGCAGGTTAGACACAGCCAATCCTCTGGTTATGGCAGGGAAGTTGTTAGAGGTAACCCCCCAAAAATAAAAAATAAAAATGTTTTATCTTTGCTTATAGATACTGTACCTGGAGTATGATGCTTTTTGAAGATGTTTGACACGGAGCTTTTTTTTTTTTTTNTTTTTTTTTTTTTTTTTGGTATGATCCTCTCTTTTAAGTTTATGTCCATTTGGGCACGTCTGAGACGAAAATAATTTACTGATACATGCACTGTACTTTACAGTTAAATCTGTAAGAAACCTAGACTATCCGAAATTCATTCGTCTTCCATGTCAGAAATGCCGCAGGGTACAGTTAGTAATCACTTTCAGTTGGTCATCGAAAATGGTTGTGAAGTTCCTACTCTAGACTGTTAGTTTGTTTATCGTTTTATAGCATTGCTAGAACCCCTTGACTGGCTCCCTCTTTCCTCTTTCTCTACACTATCAGTAATAACTTTCTAATATATATATATATATATATATTAGAAAGGTAAAAATCACATAGGGATGGATCTGCATCTTATGAAGTTTAGAGATTATAAATTTTTGTCACAGATGTAAATGGGGTGGTCCCAAAAAGTTTGCTTCAATCTCAAGTTAATGTCTTCAAATGCAGGTCTCATACAAATGAAATCTGGCACACATTAACAGATGGGAATTGGGTGCTAGCATTAAACAAAATTAAAAACACATGTTTAACAATAACTCGCCAGGTGTGTTTCACACATTTCGGTTTGGGCATGTTTTAATGTAATATTATATTTTTTTTTTTTGGCTGAGACCAAATGATAGCATCTTTGTGAACGAAACTCATTTTTGGAAAGGAGCGGGATGGGGGAGGGAACTCGGTATATCTTCAATTGAAGATCTCATGGCCTTTCTCTGTCCTATCGTCACATAGTGACGGAGAGCGATCGGACTAGTTTTCAGCTAGAGCTAGAGTTTTCACTATGCGATACCAAAATCTGGTCAGTTTCTGGTGTTCGTCAAAAATCACAATAGCTATAACTAAAAATTTAATTCGAATTTTGCAATATTGCTTATAAAAAAATAAAGCAGTCGCAGTAAGGATACACGTGGTGTAAATAACTCAGTGCCCTCAAATGGCCATCTTAGTCACTATGTCAGAACAGCGACACTATGTATAATACACGCGGTACTGTAAACCCCAAAGGAGACCTCACATGATGGTCTCTGTCGTGAGTACTTTAACACTGTCCAGGGTCTGAGAGCAGAGGTCAGAGCTGAAGTGTTTTTGTAAACATGTCCGGCCTTTGTTTAAGATTAGGGAGAAACTGCAGGTGAGGGGGCAGGTGAAAGGTCACTTCCGGGTGAGGTCCAGGCTGGAGCTTCCGGTTTTTTCATTCAAGTCCTTGCGATCGTTTTTGTCTCATGCCAAAGCAGTTATTTTTTAGCCAGTCTCCCTAACTTACCCATTATCGCTCCTTCCCTCCCTTTTCCACTTTTCCCTCCTGCTTACCAGTGAATACATCTTAGATTTTCACATGGCATCCCAACTACTTTCCTGCATGCCTCCACTTTCTACCGCCCAGTTCAGTTACTCATCCACGAACTTTCCTATTCCACTTACTCATTCTCTTAGACTATCTATCTTTATTAAATACCTCTCCCACTTCCTCTGTGCCCACCTGACAGGTACCTGTCTTCCTACTTGTCTACTTACCTACCTACCTATCCATTTACCTACCTAACCGCCTAATTGTCTACCTGCTTACCTACCTACCTGTCCATCCATCTGATAGTCCACAGTTGCCAAGCATAATTATAGCATTGCATTTTGTGTCCTCCACAGTTCAACACGTCCCAGGGGTCAGGGGTCGCTGGCGACCAGTCAGAGTGGTCTAAGGCCTTGAGACTACACCAAGATTTGTTGAAGCTGCACGGTGTGGACCCAGGGGTGAGTGTGTCTGTCCTTGGAACTCAGTGTATATATGGGAATGTGTTTGTATCAAGAGAGAGAGAGAGAGAGAGAGAGAGAGAGAGAGAGAGAAGAGAGAGAGAGAGAGAGAGAGAGAGAGAGAGAGAGAGAGAGAGACAGAACAGAAAAAGAGACAGAGAGAGAGAAACAATGAAACTCAGTTGAGTGTCTGTGTGCACATGGGATTATGTGTGCATTTGTGCGTGTGTGACATTGTGCTATCTGCAAGAAATGTGTGTTTGTGTTTGTGTGTGTGTGTGTGTGTGTGTTTGTGTGTGTGTGTGTGTGTGTGTGTGTGTGTGTGTGTGTGTGTGTGTGTCTGCTGTCTGTCTGTATGTGTTTATCTGTCTGTATGTCTGTGTCTGTGTGTGTGTTTGTTCAGTAATTATTTCATTTGTAATTGTTTTAGCTGTGTCCAGTGTTTGATGCCTGTCAACATGTTTTAGTTCCGCTGTCTCCACTATCTCCTCATACTCTTTCTTGCCGAGCAGTTCCTCTAACCTTGGAGCCCGTTTCTGCAATTACTGAAGCTTCCGCTCTTTCTGGGCGTTCTTTTTGTCGTTCTTGTCTTTTATTTTATCCATGTCCTTGCACTGAATGAGATGGTAATGGGTTGACATTATCCAGGCTGGATTTACATAGATCTTGAGCAGAGCATCTCCCGCTGAAAACATGGTATGGCACAAGGCCCAAATATCCTTGA
The DNA here is from genome assembly GCA_033807755.1 of Ellobium chinense. Lineage (NCBI taxonomy): Eukaryota > Metazoa > Mollusca > Gastropoda > Ellobiida > Ellobiidae > Ellobium > Ellobium chinense. Next base: position 1,653,643 of record JAWQUT010000013.1, on the reverse strand, counting down.
AATAAAAGATGTTGGATCCTATACTTATTTCGGTGACATGGGGCGGTTGGACAATTTTACCATCAGACCCAAAGTTTAACGGACCCTGAGCGTCGTTAAAAAATCTCTCTCTCTCCCTCTCTCTCTCTCTCTCTCTCTCTCTCTCTCTCTCTCTCTCTCTCTCTCTCTCCGGCCTGCAGGTGATTTATCGGCTTCGACGGAATATTGTGTCGTGACTGTCCTTGCCTTTCCTCATCGAATAACTACTGTCATCGTGTAAACGCAACCCACCTTGCTACTCACTTTGAGAAACTGGTTATCACCCTGCTACTTTCTGTCAATCTTCCCATTCTTTCTCTTTCCATTGTCTGGTAAGGACTGTGTTGCAGTGACAAACTCTTCCTTGTTGACTGCTCTCCTCTTATTTCCTCCCTCCCTCTTGTCAATGTA
>JAWQUT010000013.1:1643214-1648214 GCA_033807755.1 Ellobium chinense | reverse complement strand
CCTTCACAGATGGTTCCACCCTCAACAACCTGAACCACCCCACCAAGTCAAATCGACCAGCCCAAGGTCCTCGAATGGCCAACATTCCACGCTCCGGCCTTCCACCCTTGGTCGGACGCCAGTTGGGACACTCCCTGGACGCCAAACTTCCCTCACAACAGCCAGCTCGATCAGTCAGCGCGCCACCCGTCAAACATGTATCCTTCCGCGACGACTTTCGCCACGAGTGGCCGGAACTACTTCCACCACACCCAAGGGGCCACGGGTACCCTCAAGTTCCCGGCAACAACGACAGGTGGGGCTCAACCTCCAGAGTGGGTCCCACCCCTGGATACCCCCGCGGTCTTGGAGAGCTCAGCCTTAATCTTGAGCAAAGTTTCGATACAGTAGATGACGGAAACAGCACGACCACCAGTGGCAGCTACACTGTGGACGATCTTTCGCCCAGGGGAGTTAATCTAAACTTCCTCCCAGAGCAAGCCGTGGTCTGACCTTCACAGCCAGCATAGGCTTACATGGACTATCAGATCACCTCAGACCGTTTCTACACGAGGAAAAGGCATCTGTCATGTTGCATACAGGCAGTCAGCGTCTAGGCTGGCTCGAACAACCTACCTTAAAGAGAAATTTGCTTGTGCAGCAATGCGCTGTCACCACCGTGCTGAACTGGATAGTGCATTGGATTCTGCGGCAGATATTCCTCGCTGACAAGAATTACATTAATAACACTGGAAATATGACTAAGTAGAGATGGCTTTTAAAGCTGAAACCTGATAGCAGTGAGTAAACATCTCCTATGTGAAATAAACTGGATGCACAGCAAATGCTGATTCCTTCATGGTGCTAACATTCAAGACCAGCCTTGTACCCAACACAGGCAGCAGTGGCATTATCATTATTATCTTACTGCAATCAGCCAGTATTTACACGACTTGACACTGTGCGGTAGAGTAAGCTTATCACACAGCACTGGTAAAGGTGCATTGCAAGGCTAGATTTAATGAATAATTCAAGATGAACCTAACCATTCAGCGTCTTTTGAGCAGCAAACTCGACAGCATGATCAGAATCAGATATTGTCAATGCAGTTCGAATCTGACAGTTCAATAGCACAAATATTATTAGAAATAGTACGTCCTGAACACAACTTCTGAGACATGCCTGTTCAAGAATGGCTGTCATTCTGGAAGCAGTATATGCTTCCAGGTTAAATAAGAAGCCTGGAGAATGTCCTGGTCCTGTAATCTTTCTGCTCTAAATAAACAAAGCCCTGGTAACCAATAACCCTGACGGGTTAATGGCTCATGCAGAACAGCTTCCGGTTCAAAGTTCAGGTATACTTGACTGCAAATACGAGCAACGTTTGTCCTCTCCAGGGCACATCCAATGTCCAGCATCGTGAGCTAGCCGAGACTGGCGTAATAAATATGACTTGAAGACTCACTAGCCACAGGAAAGCTGTGGACAGAGACAGCAAACATAATAGAACTGTTGTGTGAGGAAATTGTATAGTCTTGACAAGATACTGTGGTGTGAAATCTGCAGTGAATTCAGTGTTGGTTGAGTTCGATTACTGACTGCATAAGATTGGTTTTGAGAGCTGTGATTGATATTCAGTCTTTGCAAATGTGTGAGTGCACGTGAGCGATCGTTTGTGTGTGTGTGTGTGTATGAAGACATGTGTGAGAGATTCATTCATTCATTCATTCATTCATTCATTCATTCATTCATTCATTCATTCATTCAGTCATTCATTCATTCATTCATTCTGTCAGTCAACAAATCACTCAGTCAGCAATTGAGTGATTGACTGATTCAATGACTTTAGTGACTCAACCAGCGAGTGACTTGGTGAATGAGTGAGTGAGTGAGTGAGTGAGTGAGTGAGTGAGTGAGTGAGTGAGTGAGTGAGTGAGTGAGTGAGTGAGTGAAAGAGTAAGTGAGTGAGTGAGTGAGTGAGTGCGTGAGTGAGTGAGTGAGTGAGTGAGTGAGTGAGTGAGTGAGTGAGTGAGTGAGTGAGTGAGTGAGTGAGTGAGTGAGTAAGTGAGTGAGTNAGTCAGTCAGTCAGTCAGTCAGTCAGTCAGTCAGTCAGTCAGGGTATAGTATGTATGCTAACTTGAAAGATAGGAAAGAGAGAGAGAGAAAGAGAGAGAGAGAGAAACAGAGAGAAACAGAGAGAGACAGAGAGAGAGAATATAAAATCCTGTTCCCGTTCGTAAATTGCTTGTCAAAGATTTTCTATTACTTGCAGCCAATGTGATGTACATAATGTATAGTGTGTTGTACAGAGACACAAATACAAAAACAGTATTAAAAGCCTGTCCTCATTTATCATTCTATTTCATCAGTGACAAATGTCTTGCAGCCAGTCAAAATGAGGCTTAACTCGCTTTTTGACCAAATCAAGTTACTGATATGATTTAAAGGTCTAGTGTATGAACTTTCATTACATGATAACAAATTTGAGATATCATTAGGCCCGAGTTACAGATGGTTGAAATTGCAGGGGGTCACTGTCATGCAATTAAGAAATGTTTGAGAGCTCTGTGATTGAAGAATGATTTTCCATTCTGAAAGTTAATTAATCTGGCTCACGAAAACTCAGTTGTTTTTTTCCACACTTACTAACCATCTGTCCACAAAATGAATGGTTTTGTGTACAGAGTTGATTTTATTCTCGATTTCTACACTAAACAAAAATGTGATATCAGATGGCCCAAATCAAACTGAGAGCTTGGCGTCTGAGTTCCTTGTCTAGTGTCAGTGACATAAGCCTCATTTTGAAAGGCTGCAAGTGAAATAGCTCATAAGTGAAATGGTATTTGCGCTGTATGAAAGTTATACTCACAATGTATTATACTGTGTAAGATAATGTAACTGCGAAGGGTATGTAAGTTGAACTAGGGTGTTTTTCATCATTCGTGGTCTCTTATACCTCTGGCAAGATGGCGGACACCTTAGGTCAAGCAGTTGCCCACAAAGCAGTGAGCTGTGTGCAGTTACATCTTTTCATCACCATTCTGGATGCCATATTTTAAGTTTGCATGACGTGTTATAATCTGGCATAACGAGAATTTACCAAAATTAAACAAATGAATTTTGCCTCATGGATGGGTGTAATGATGTGAGTTGCGTCGTTTCTATGATTTTTCGGAAAGATGGATGTGAATAGATATATTCCAGGGGAAGGTCACTGCTCGCGTGGTATACAACATAGAGGATGTTGGAAAGAGTTTTGTGTTTAGAGGGGATGGGGATGGAACGGACCAGCTTGGTAATAAATCGTACTTTTTAAAGAGTTTCTTAGTCAATCTATATTTCTTGCCAAACTATTATATTAGAACATATATCTATGTAAAAATGTATATCTTATATTTTGAATCTTCCGATAATTTTCTGTCATCGGTTAAGTCATAAAAATGTTAAACATTAAGGCTAAGTGAAAGAGGAATTTTTTTTTTCTTGCCGTTGAAAAAATTCTGAACTCCCCGTGGGCATATCTCAACGATAATGAAATATATTATATTAAAAATTATACCTCATTACCGCTGCTAGGGAATGTCGGAATACTTTCGTATGATTATGCTGTCTATGTCCAAGAATGTAAATAAGCTTCAGATATAAATGGAAGATACACACTTTGGTTACTTAAATGAAGGATCTGTCCTAGAGATAATCAACTCACAGACCCTTGGTAGCCATAAAAAGCATAGTTGAATGGAATACCAAAGCTAAAAGTTTTCCTGAGTTAATACAGGTTCTTGATTAGGTTGTGTAGTTCTGTATAGCCACATAATCCTCTGGGATGGGTCAGATGACCTTATGTCCAAACAGAGCTAACTTGTCTCAGACACTGTTGACAATGTTTAGAGCGTATTTACTCTGTTGTGTTATGTTGATTGCTTTTCTTGTTGTTATGGTTACCATTATTTTTAAATGATGCTTGTGTTTGAAAAAAAAATTATTTGTGTCATGTTTTAAAAAAAGTCATTAGTGAATAAATTTTGCCATGAAATGTATTGGACTGCAGTTTCTTTGTTTATTTATTGATGTTGGTGTGACATTTGTTGCTATTTGATTGTGTTGGTTTCTGTAACAGTTGTTTATGTTGTGATGTTACTGTGACTACCAAAGTCATCATGACTGGTTTCTGCGTGTGAAAACATCATTATCAACTCTTGTATTTGTTGTTATTATTATTCGAGAGCTTGCGCATTAACGGTGAGATCTCTTACCACCATGAGAATTACTTCAGTGCATCAGTGCTGAATGCACCCTTAGCAGCATTCAACATCCAGAGTAAATGTAATTCTTACGATGATAAGAGATTCGATCGTTAATGGGCAAGCTCTCAGTTACAGTATATTATGGTCGCTAAAATGGTTGTTGTTTCTAGTATTTTGATGACTAGTCAAGTCACAGTTTAGTCAAATAAGAAACCGGAACAGAAAAAGCGCAGTATGGAAACAAGGGAAGAAATTTAAAAAAAAACACCGTAGGCCTCACAAAATCCAGACCAGATCCATAATTTCGAGTCTGTGGGGTGTTCGAGTTCACGAGCAAAATGCAGAAAATAGAGGACTTTGGAGCAGAGCATCTCAATAAGTAAGATGGCTTGTTGAGTGCAATAGTCAAGAAACCCACAAGTGTACAGGCATACGTGTGTCAAGTAAGAGACTAAAACCAGCAACACGCATTTTCACAGCACATCTTTTAGTAATGGCTGTGTTGAAACGAGCCATTGTAAATAAAACATTACAGCTAAATTAAGAAAAAAAAAACCAACACTCAAAACAACAAACGATTTTTCATGCCCTGGTCTGCTTTAAAAAAAAAAACAACCCAGCCGAATTAGAGAAATTGGCCTCATTATACCAACTTGGCAACAATATGTCTTGACGTCATGCGCATAGAAACCGAATAATCAAAGCAAAAAAAAAAAAGGTCATTGGGTATGAGAAAATCCAATGTTTAAAAATTCGGAGCCAAGAAGTACGGAC
>JAWQUT010000013.1:1631176-1641176 GCA_033807755.1 Ellobium chinense | reverse complement strand
GCCACTGATTACTCGCACTGATGGTCCACGTTCTGCTTCGCTTTAATTCACACAAGGGGCCATAATCCGCTACACAATTTATCGACTACCGACAGAGTGCACAACCCCTTAGCAGCAGTCCGCCATTTTGGGAAGAGCAGCAAAAATTTTGTGGGTGCATAAAACTTTAATGTGGGTTTTAACAATCTTGTTTTTTTGTTTTTTTTTAAGCAATATAGCATTGTCAGCCATTTTGAAATCATTGCAGATGTTATTTAAATGTGAACAGAAAGGTGTATTTTAATCCAGGAAAACGTTTGGTTTTAGTTTAGTAAAGCTGCGTCCGTTCATTCTGGATGAATAGCCGAATATTGGCGTAGCAAAATAATGATATGACCTTAAAACTAATGTATAGAGCTTGCTTTCCACAAAACGAAACCACGCTTAGCCACTTTGGAGGACAGCAGAATTGTGGAAACAAAAACATAATTCAAGCCAGACATGAATTTCTATCCTAAGCAGACAAGTGATCTCGTGCCATTTTGGAAGGAAAGCAGGAGAGATAAACAAAATCTTAATTTATAACTTAATATAAACTTTGTTTTATGCAATAAGATGTTGCAGTTTGACATCAGATGAGTGTTTGTAAGATGTAAAGCAGAATGCATGATACCTCTACTGGGAATGAAATAATAATTATAAGAAAGAACTGACACCCAACAAACTGCAGAGAGCCAATTTGTGCCAGTCTCTTCTTGCCAGATGGTCCTGGTCTGCGCTGCATTGTTCAGCCATCTTGACACGTCAGACATGAAGGAAAGACACAGGAAAGATAGGTGCCTTGTTCCTACACATGTCTGTGCTACAGTCTGGGTGAATGAGTTGTTGTGCTTTCATGTGCAAGGTGAACGTGAAAAACACCGTCTTCTCTTCACATTTGTAAACACCAAACTTTGGCGATCACTCAAAGAGGCAAGTGCTGAGTCTCTTTTGGTTTCGTGATCTCAGTTCTATAGCAGAGAATTATTTGTGTCGTTGCAGGCCCAATAGAAAATACAATCTGTCTGATGGAATTCTTGGGACATAAAATCTGTCTGATGGAATTCTTCAAACGAATGGAGCGGATTCTTTCCTGATTATGCCAAGTGTTTAAAGTCTCCTCAAAGACCATGGCTGTGTTGCTAAGGAGAAACTTCTTATTCTTCTTTTACATTTCATTGACCTGTCACTGACATTATCTTCAAAATTCAGTGATAACCCTAGAGAGCTTAGTCAGTCAGGCATTTCTTGTAACAGACTGTAGAGAAAGAAGTTCCATAGCTCCAACAGCCAGAACATAATAACTGCAGTTAACCCAGATCAGTACAGTATAGTTGACAAATCGTTCGTATTGACTTAAAATACTGAGTAGCCCCCATCCATCCCCTCAAAGTCTAAAAATTTTAAGAGGTAAAGTTTTAGCATATCAACAGACAGGCATAATCTATAACTGTTGTAAGTTTCATAGATCTAGGTGGTATACTTTGGTTACAGTCCCCCTAAAAATAGAGAACTTTTACATTAACGCTTGTATCCATTATCATCGTAAGCATTACAATAACTCTGCATGCTAAACCCTATTAAGGGAGTATTCAGCACCGATGCACCAGTGTGATTCTTACGATGGTAAGAGATTCATCGTTAATGCGCAAGCTCTCATATGTCAAATAATAATTTTTTAAAAAAACCGTGATTTAGACTCAAACAAGACATACTTTGTTAGAGTTGTGTTTTTAATTTAACCATACCTTTTAGATATTTGAAACTGCAGTTTTGTGGGACAAGAGAAGCTGTTGATGTGTGCCAAGTGCCATGTCTGCAAGAGTTGAGTTTTTGAATTTATTAAACTTCAGACCCGTTTATTTTTATTATTTAGATTTGAAGAAAGAAAAGAGCGCAAATCCTCCTGAGTTGGTGCAGAGAATACAATACTATCATCAGAACCTATCATTTACATTTCATTTGGTTGGCTGGATTTACCATCAGCTAGGGCAAGGGTGTCCCAATTCGGAGATACCATTGAACCGGCAAAAGATTCTCAAGAATATGGTGGAAAATCTACATATGACCTAATTTGCGAAACTCAACCATATTGTCAACAAAGATATAGCTATAGCAGATCTTCTATCTAAAGCTTGTGGAGGTTTTTCTGGTAGATCTGATAGTATGAATGCGCCATGCCGGGCGTGGGAGACCGACGCAGATGAATGATGGAAAAGTAAGTAATACAAAACTTATGGGCACAGGTTGAATTTCGTAGTTTATGATTGTCTAAGGCGAAAAACCAATTTCTTGTGGTTACTGGAGTAACTGGTCTGTGACTTGTTTAGTGGGTGAGAGATTTGTATTACAAGATGCTACGCCATGATAGTGTCTAGCGCCACGGCAGGGGGAGATAAATTATTAGTGGGTCTCAAGGGGAGACAACTTCTAATATTGGCTAGTAAGGATTTAAGAGGATTGGAGCAGACAATAGAATGAAAGAGGAATATTATGAGAGGGTAAGAGCAAGATAAGGACGATGCAAGAGAGAGAGAGAGAGAGAGAGAGAGAGAGACAGAGAGAGAGAGAGAGAGAGAGAGACGTTCTGACGCATAATCGTTAAGTTCAGTATTAAACAATAGTGGACTCCGTCTTAAATCACACCCACCCCAAGATGGCCTAAGCTTTTTAAAGACAAGAATGGAGAACAAAATGTGTACAACAAGACATTCAATCGATTTCGTTGTGATAGATGAACTCTGACACTAAGTTGATTACGGATATTGATAAATTCTGGAGTGGTAAGACTAACTTGGGCTTCTGTATCTGAGAAGACAAATGGGCTTGAGGGAAAAGGGGATGTCTGTCCCCTTCACAGTGTATGTGCCTCTTGGATATCTCTTATCCCTCTCTCCCAAAACTGTGCCCCAGCTGTCTACCACGAAATGTATTACTGCATGTGGCTCACTCCAATCTGCCCTCTCTGCCCTGTTCTTCCAATATACCCAAGAATTACCTCTTCTGCTGCCCTGCTGGGAACATATAACTGGTAAAGGCAGACTATGGTATTTGAAGTCAGTTTCAGTTCGCATGGTTTAGGGTGTCCCAGACGCGAGTCTGAATTCCGGAAGTGACTCGTGACATCGAAGTAGATCAGAAAAATCGATCCACGTTCTAGACCGGGAATATTACGACCTGTCTGTAAGCTCTGACCTAAATATAAACTAGACCGGAAGAGGACTGGGGAATGTGACATTATCTCGTATGGTACGTTAACTTTCATATACTTTGGTTGCTTAGAACGAGTTATGCACAGTCGAAAGAGCACCATTCTTGAATTTTATGGAATTCCAAACGGAGAAGAGTTCCGGAGAGGGGCATACCCATTCCTACCCCATTTCTCAGAAGAAGATTTATAGCTTAGCTTGCCATCCGACTGGACGGTAACAAATTTTTCACTTCTGTTAACAGGTAGACTGTATATCTTCATAGACATTATTTTATTTGCGTTCATAATGTTTGGCTGTTTGATGCATCCTGTTGGCTCTTTTCTTAATGTCTTTTAATGCCGTCTAGGCGTGAATTCCCTGCTCTGGCCGGTCACCTGGAAATCAGCATTGCTGTCTCATAGGATACTGGTAAAGGCATGACGTCAAGAGAGTGGGCAAAAAAATGAAGTGAAGTATGCGCACTGAATGCTCACCAGACTACACAATGTTTGCAGCTTGCAGCGATAGTCTTGCAAATACAGGGATGCGGAGCTATGGCTCGAAAACATATTGTTTCATTACGCTACACCCAGCTATGATGTCAGTGATGGTCACCTGATGTCTACTGTTCTGTCATAATGGCGGCCACACTAATGCTGCATAAATTTCATTTGATCAGTTACTTGGTTAACCTGGCCATGCTTTTCTGTATATTCCAACACATTGACACCCACATACATGGTGATTATCTCATCCCAACCACATCATTAAGGCCATGGGGGCCCAACTGTACTTCTCTGTTCTCATTCGTCTTTAGGCTGAATATGGAGCAAGGGTGCCTGCCAGTTAGTCATGAAGACAACAAATTAATTATATCACTTTATTATGCCGTTCTGTCACAATAGTGAGTAAAAAGTTCGGCGAACGGGCTCTCACAGTAAAAATCTAGATAACTTCGCCCAATTCTATCTTTAAAATCTTACCATGCTTTTTTTGCTTCATTTCCTTCTGTTTCTTCATCAGGGTAAAGAAATACCGTCATAATAATACCCCTTCTCCTTCTCTGCTGACATGCATCCCCGCAGCTCTGCAAGCTCAGCTACTGTAAATCATCCTTTGGTTGAATTCCCAAAACCAGAAACCTTTTAAAACCATCTCCGTCATTGTCCCTCCCTCTTCCCTCCTTACCCTTCCTCTCTCCCCACATCTTTAAGTTTCCCTGGCATGATCTTTAGCCCCGCTTCTCAGATTTTATCTGCAGTTCACACGAACCTCGCAGTGATTATTGAGATTCAAGCTTTCTTTTGGCCTCGGGCAATCTAATAAAGAGAAAAGCTCAGATTTAAGCTCATTAGTTTTGCCTCTCGCATGGGTCTTTTTGACTATCATTAAGACTTCAGTGAAATCTCAATAGCTCGCACCCACATTTCTTAGAATCATCATTTTGTAGAAAGGGAGCGTAGCAGTCTGAAGGTGCGGTACACAGAGGTAAAATACAGTGACGTAGAATTTCCACCTTGACTAGTATATAAACGGATATAGGCCATTCAGATTCTTGTCTTCTCCGTTGTGGTAGGATGTAAGACAACTATAGAACTCGAAATGCAGAGGAACAATCCACACAACATTGTGAGATGTTCAGGGTCGTGAGTAAAACTTTTTATACAAAATAAGGCACTTGGGACCAAAAAATAACGAAAATACAAGTTGGAACTCTGAGATATTGGTATAAACATTGTGGTTTAAAAACATAGGTCTTCGTTTAATTTATAGCATTTCAGTCAGATAACTTGGGCAAAATAAGCTCTCTGTGAATTCGTCCGTTCTTCCTATCATTTCGACCAATAAAGGCAACTTTGATAGTCTGCTGTGGTGATTTGCACTTCCATCATTTACTTATCAGAATCTACACTTTGCTATGACACATGCAATTTCACAGCTCGGTCATGGCAAACCCATAAATAGCAAAGACAAATAAGTCTTATTAGATAACGTGCAATGATGACAGGAGGCCAAACAGAAAAAAAAAAAATTAGTAGGTTGAATGAAATAGAAAACTTATCAAGCGAAGACTTCTTGGTTATGGGGTGGCGACTGCAGCCATCACCCGATATGTTAACCATCTGTACTGATGACCTGACATATCTCTTACTACACACAGAGAAGGATGGTTTCAGTGAAGTTTAATCCAACCCTCAGGGGCTTGTCCACGTATGGATTCTCATAAGCTAGGAGACTTTTGTTTGGCTTTCTCTTGAAGGCAGGGAGAAGATCATCTGGTGACTACAAAGTACTTGACGGAGATGAGTACTCGTAAAAGTGGACCTATTCACTGTTAAACGGTAGGAAAGGCTTTGTCCAAACATTCTAGTAGGAAACAGTCAAGAAGGTATACTGTTCGATCTACTTCATTCACATATATCTCAACACTCATCTTATATCTTCCTTCCCTCCTTCCTTCCTGCCTTCCCCCCTCCCTTGTGTGCCTTTTCTCTCTCAATCCATTATGTTCTTTGCTTNTCTGTCTGTCTGTCTGTCTGTCTGTCTGTCTGTCTGTCTGTCTGTCTGTCTGTCTGTCTGTCTGTCTGTCTGTCTGTCTGTCTGTTTCCTCTCTCTTGCACTCTCCTCCTTTCTTACTAGCCTTGCCTGTTTGTGAACCTTCCTTTCCTTTCACTCATTCACTCACTCGTTCAGTCACTCAAGCACTCACTCACTCACTCACTCACTCACTCACTCACTCACTCACTCACTCACTCACTCACTCACTCACCACCTGCTGCCTGCATGCCTGCCTGCCTACCTGCATGTCAGCCTGTCAGCGTGCCTGCCTGCCTGCCTGCTTGCCTGTCTGCACACCTGCCTTATTGTCCGCCTCCCTCCCATCCCGCCAGAACATAAAACTGCATTAAGTATCTATCACAAACTGCTGTTTCCCATTCCATGCATTTTGTGGGGAACTGAGCTGCAGGAAAGAGCAAACGAAAGCACCCAGGTATCTGCTAGAGAGCTACACACATGGCAATCCCATCCAATGAGCAGCTCAAAGGTGCCTTTCTGTCAACAGCTTGTTAAAGACTGGCATTCATGAGTTTTCCAGCGCTCTTCTACCAAAACATCGGTCGAAAAAAAAAAAAAAGCCTACTTTGCGATTTGGCCACTACAATCCTCTAACATGATTTTTTATTTTTATTTTGCATGAGTAACACGAACATACAGTTACACCCAAAGAACTTACAGTTTAGGACACAGTTCCGTAATTTCAAATGTGTGAAATAAATGGGGCCCCAGGACAGGCCATTACATGGAATAAAATGAGATTTTTTTTTCCTGAAGATCTCATGTTATGTGTTTTTATATACATGGATTGACCAACAAAATGCGTAGTGAAAGAAGGAGGAGGAGGAGGAGGAGAGAGAAAGAGAGAGAGGAAAAAGAATGAGAAGAGAAAATGTGAGCGAGAGAGACAGTGAGAGAAAAAGTCGAGACAGTGGAAGTCAGTGCAAAAATGAATACTGTAGTTTGGATGCAGTGCAAAAGGGAGGGGGCACCAGTTAGCGGCCTGACAGAGGCGCACATAGAGCAAGGGGGTACATGAGAAGGACCCAAAATAAATGGTTGTTGAAGGGGACACTCATGCAAATAACTGTACAGTCATAGAGGCAATCGCACGAATGAGGATGGGGTTGGAAGGGGGAGGGTGGGAAAGGTGGAACCAAAGTGATTTTGTGTTTGGGGACGGGGGCACCAGCCCTACCCCTAAACTACGACATTGCTAACTACATTCAAGACTAGAAGTACTTCGCTAAAATAAACAAAAAAGCCTCGAGTTGAAGTAAATAAACACAAAAACCACAGTGAGAATTTCTGAGATGAAACAAGCAGATTTATGAGGCGAAGAAGAAGAGGGAAAGATGAAGAGAAAGTGAGTTCCTTGAGGTGAGTATAAATTCCCGTGCTGTCATCCAGATGGTGTATATAGTCGTGTAAACAGCCAGTAACAAAGCTCGAGATGTGCGAATAGCTGGATATTTTACAGACCTCACCCAGGGTGAACCAGGGCAGACGGCAAAGTGAAANNNNAGGAAATTTCGGTGAGGGAAAACAGAAAAATAGAAGGGAATATGCATGACGGATAGGATGGGGTAGGGAGCACATATTAGGTATAGACTGGAATAATTATGATGATGAAAATCTTTGAGGAGTATATAAAAAGGATTAAGCTTTGGAATGACATGGAAAGTAAGGAGAGGGGGTTTGGATAAAAATAGAGGACAGAAAGACAATCCCTTACGGAGGGGAAAAGAGAGGAGTGTATGTGTGTGGTTGAGTGGGGGAGGGAGGGGGAGAGTCGAAAGGAATACTATGGGATCGAGATTACAAAATATGAAGATGAGAAACTCATGCGATGCTTTGGATCTGAAATGGAAGAGGGAGAGTGATTGGAAGGGGTGAAGAGAAATAGAAAGTAGAAGAGACCATACACTGCGGGAAAAGGAGAAAGGGTGAGAAATTAGAGATTACATTTAATGATGATCAGAAGCCAAGAGAAGGATTTAACTGAGGTGATGCTTTGAAACTGACATGGGAAGGGGGACAGTGGGAAGCTGGCGTGAAGAGAAACAGAAGATAGAAGGGACTATGCATAACGGGGGGCAAAAGGGTCGGAGGAGGGGGAGGGGGGAGATGCGAGGCTGAGTCTACAAGATGATGATCAGAAACTGTTTGGAGTAGTTGAAAGAAGTGATGCTTTGGGACATTATTATGAAAGAGGGGAAAGGTGGAGAAGGGGGGTAAGCTGGGGTGATGAAAAACAGAGGACAAAAGGTACTATGCATTACAAGGACAATCTGGATGAAGTCGAGAGGGACAGTAAAAAAATAGTTAAAATACATGATGCTTTGGGACTGGAATGGGAGGGAGAAAGGAGGAGGAGGAGGAATGTGGAGGACGAGAGGTTGAATGAAAGATGTCAGATATTTGTATGAGAGACAAGATAGATGAATGAATCACTACCATGATGAAAAATTGTTAAGACAAGTAGGCGGGTGTTGAAATGATGAGGAGGGGGTCGGGCGGAGGGCTGTGTTCTAACAAGGCAGTATAAACCTTAATGATGTAGAGAAAGAAGGAAAGGAAAACGAACTGCGAAAACGAAAGGAGGGGAAAATAGAAAGAAAGAAGGAGAAGAAGTATCAATTAAGAAACAAAAACCAAAAAAAAAGGAGGGATAATGTAAAGAGGGTCAAAGATAGGTTGGGTGTGGGATGTTAAACAGACCGTTAGAGCTGATGATTTTTTGTTTATAAATCTGGGTCAAAGGTGACGAGAGGTCCTTGCCATATGTGCGGTTTTAGCTTTATGGATGATGATGACGACAAAAATAATGAGGATGTTTATGATGTTAATGAATATAGCCCTGGTGTGTCTACTTTTAGTTCATTCAATTTTTTTACACTATTTCTTCCTGAACGGCTTTTCAAGCCAGACTCCTTTTTTGTACCTTATAATCTAGTCTTCGTTATAACTTTGGAGAAGAGAGAAATTGTCCTCAAAATAAACTGGTCTTTGTGAAAGTTGCACAGATGATTGTACTCATCACTGAAACTTCGATTAATCTTCTTCTAGTGATTACGTTCCTGCATGTATCGATGTTTTTGTATCGGTTTACTCTTTCTTTTAATCCTATGTTCAAAATAACATATTTAATGATGGTGATGATGATAATATTAACATGGGCTCTAGTATAGTTATATTAAATTTTTCTGAGGCGCACGTGAATCTGGGACCTTCACTGCAGAATCACAGAAACGAAGCAACTGTGATAAAGAAAGCACTTGCACATTCCATACACAACTATTGCCACAAACAATGAGGTACATCAAAGATCATAAAAGTCATCAGAACCCACGATGTTCTTCTCACCATCAGTTAGGAACTAAAATTAAAATGGTATGGTCATGTCACTAGATCTGCAAACCTTGCGAAGACGCTTTTGCGAGGCACAGTACCGGGAGGCAAGAAGAGAAGCAGACAGACGAAGAAATGAGCAGACAACACGAAGGAATGGACAAGACAAGACTTCAGTGACTGCCAAGTAGGAGCCAGGAACAGAGAATGGTACCGGTAGAGAACAGTCAGAAAATCGCCTGGGGCGTCCCAACGACCCACCACCGCGGTGGTTATGGAGTAGATATAGTAGTGTGTTTTCGAGCTCGTATGTAAAATGTAATGAACCTCTTTCGTTATCATGCACGCACGGTCTTCCGGATATTGCAAGCCACAACTCCAGCAATCCTAACTTCCGCTTCCCACTTTTCCATTGTCAGAGGAATATGACTGGCTGATGTGGTTTGTTACATTAGCTTTTATATTATGCTGATGCATCTTGTACTTTCGGAAATGAGATTTGATGACGCAGTCACACTACTTTTTTTGCTTACAATTTGAAGGGAGCTTCACTATACTTGACTAAGAAAGGTTCATCCAAATACAAAAGGGATTCGGGAACCAATCGGGACCTAAACTTTACAAGAGTTCTCACTACATGAGTTTGGACGTCATGAAATTCTGTTGTACAGTAGACATGTACGTATCATCGACTAGAAGTGACAGACTGCTGAGATGCAGGTGCAGTAAGAAGATGAGTACCAGTCTAGTATTTGTGCACGCCAAAATTGCAATATATGTGTGTGTGTGTGTGTGTGTGTGTGTGTGTGTGTGTGTGTGTGTGTGTGTGTGTGAGTGTGTAAAAAATGTGTAAAAAATGTACATGAAAAATTTATCTCTTCCCT
>JAWQUT010000013.1:1619080-1631122 GCA_033807755.1 Ellobium chinense | reverse complement strand
CCCCCCCCCAACACACACACCCCAGTTAGGTACCATACCATATTGCTACTACTTTGAGTGGGGGCAGATGGGGTAGAGCATGGTATGTTTAATGTCCTGTGTTGCTGAATGGTGGATAAACAATACATCACTGGCATGTAAACGAGAAGCTCCGGCTACAGGAATAAACAATAAGCACACAGAACATACATTGGAAGATTCCATGGGTAGAGAATGTCTAGTGGAGCAGCCTCTGTGCAGCGGCGGAGCGCTGAAGTACTTATTATGAAGGCACGTAAGGAGGAGGGGGTATGATTTTGCTGATGGAGGCACTCACACAGTTTCAAGCAAAGTTGACCTTCATGATCTCGAGCCTCATTTACTTGATGGACGAACTCGATTTCGCCGTAAAAGAGTGAGCGTTTGTCAGTGTTTCAGAAAATCTATCACACAAATACTCAAAAAAAGAAAAACAACTCTTGTTCTTGGTAGAGGCAGTGTGACCGTGCAGCTTTGTTGCTAAAATTTTCAATGTGAAGTCTGGGCTTGTAAGTTCAACTCCCGAGCCGGGCGGTTTAGGTTATGGTGTCCGAAGGAAAGACACTTCATTCCAATTTCCTCATTCGACGCAGGTGTGGATGAGTATCAGGCTTTTGTGCTGGAGGAAACAGATCATTACACTGCGGCGACCAGCAATGCTTTTTTATGGATGTCATTTGTAATTTTGTGCATTTTAATGTATAATGTGTACTGTCCTTTGTTTATCTATAACATAAATGAGATGTACAACTTTGCTTGGCACTATAAAAAAATTTCCATACGGAGTATACACACATCCTATTTTTTTTCCTCTCCCTTATTTTCCATACTGTTACTCAAGAACTCGGACACCCCACAAGTTCCATATCATGAACTGATCACCAGGGATTCGGGTTCGTGAAGTCCTAATGTAATAGGTTTGTGACACCTATTAGAAGGGCGAATCACTCATTGTGTACAACCCAATTAATCCGCTAATATATAAAATCCCCCTTTTTGGGGGGCCCTACCAGCCAGTGTTAGGGTGTAGAAATGTGTAAAATGACATGTGATCTAAATAAAGCATCCAATTTTAAAGTTTCAGGTGCAAATTGAGCCTTCTAGATAAAAAAAAAAAATGTGTAGCCTATGTATTCGCACGCGGTCAAAACCAGCCAAATGAAAAATTGGGCACCAAATCAGAANAGAATTTGAGGTGATCTTTTTCAAAAGACATTTGTGAAAAATTTTGGGCGTTGACCCCCCTTTTTCTTCCCGTTAAAAGATCGGGCAAAAGAAGTACTTTAACCTCCATGGAAGAAATTTCCCCAAATCACAGTGGTATATTTAGAATAACGCAAAATGTTAATAGGGCCAAAAGAAGAAAAAACAATAGGTGTCAAAGACCTAATATGTCGGTCGAGGGAGGCAACTGTAACTGGACTTCAGTGGGTGAAATATAGGTTACAGACCTGTAATAGGATTGGACCCTTTTTTCCTCTATGGGCTATATTAACATTTTGAGCTGCCCTCTCAACCCAAAGTTTTAGCTTTCACCCAGACCCATACCAGATTGAAGCTCATTATGTGGCCCAAATTTTAAGACTTACCCAACCCTAGCAAGTCCATTGAAATTTTGAGCTTGGTTGCTATTTGTAAACAGACCCTACATTTTTCACTGGTAATGTCAGTGTTTCAGAAGGAGCTAAGTCCATGGACTTGGAGCGTTTTGCAGAATCGCACAATTTGTCAACAACATTATTTAATGTATGAGTTTACAAAGATCTCATTTAACATGTCTCTAAAGTTACTCTTAAAATACTCTTACTTTGTGTGGAGAGAGGAATTTGATATTTAATTCCATCTGTCTTTCACTTAAAATCTGTTTCTACTGACAAAAAGTGTAAACTGAACTTAGTGCATTCTGGAAAAACGCTCTTTAATTACAGGTCTGTAACCTCACTATGGCTGATCCTTTCGTAACGTTGTGGCATTGTCACTCTCAATTCCCAAGTCTCACTGCCAGCGCCTCTGCCTCTGCGTTTTCACAGACAAACGGTACACAGTTTACTCATGGATTTGCTAGATATACAGACAAATAAATAACGAAAGTGGAGAGTTAATCACGCGCAAGAAATGTAGGAAGTAGAACAAGGCGGCTAGACAGTTTCACTTGTGTCAAGAATGAACCCCAACACACAACAAACACGTCCTGGAACTACCGCGGCAGAATCCTTGTGAACAAAACAATAACGCCAAGACTATTAGAATTCTACTGAAGAGAAGTGGTTAACCTCTTCCCTATGTATGTCGGATATGTACGATCTTACCCTGTGTTACAAACTTCTGTTATACGCCCCAAAACGTGCCCTGGAAACTACTGCAGCTGAATCCTTGTGAACAAAACAAAACAATTTCTAATGAGGAGAAATGGTTAGCCCCTTCCCTTTGTATGTCGGATATGTACGGTCTTACCCTTTGTTACAAACATCTCTTAGACGTCCCAGTACGTCTGTATAAATAGCTTTTCCGTGACGAATCCGACGCATCCGTAATGTAATTATGTCCTATTTTCTGTATGATTAACATTTCCAAAGTACAGACTAATGAGCTCTTGGTAAGTTAGTGACTTCAGTACTTGGAAAGCATGTCCCAGGGGTAAAGCTTTGACTCAAGATCTAAGAGTCTTTGGTTCGATTATCATCATGGTCATGTTGAAAACACATTGGGAAAAGATTTCTTTTATAAGTATTGTCTTTGGTCCATTTGTCTGTAAACTGGTTTATGGCTATTAAAGGTAGTGAAAGCGATTGGTAGAATGATAATGATCAGCTCCTGTAAATGGCAGCAGTATGTCTGCTCTTCAAGGAGTTGAGCAAATCCTAGAGTGATCTGGTCTGCTGGTTAAAGTTAATATTAGAAACATGTAGCCGCATGGATACGACAGTTAAGCTCTACTGTCATTCATATTGAAAATATAACAATGAAAAAGATGCAACTTCCACCAGAATTCCAGTGTGGCCGAGAGGGGTGTTGTGGATTCTGATTTCTATCAAAAACTTACCCTCAAGAGTTACTGATAACGTAGTAGTAACATTGTCACTCTCCCTTCCTATCTCCTCTTCTTCCTCCTCTCCTCTCCTCCGCTCTTCTTTCTCTCTCTCTCATTGTCTCTCCCACTATTTTCCTTTTTTTTTAAAATTCAAGCATGTCACAGTCCAAGGCCAGTGCGGCGCTTGATTGCAGGTGAGCACAAGTAGAGTGTCTTAAGTGGCTTTTCTCCGTTTCATTTCTGGTGCTGACGGGACAGGCAGGCTGTTAACAGAGCAAGAGTGGTAGTCCTGTGGGGGGGTTAGTGACGGGCAAGATTTTTTTTCTGAATATCGACACTTTTAATTTAATTAACTTCGAATCCTTTCTTATCTACAATGCAAGGTATACGTGTGAACAACAGCAAACAAAAATAAATTGATTCGTCAGGCTTGCATATACTGAGTATCAGAGTCGAAATAGAATCGATACTTGGAAGTAAAAAGTGAGTATAGCCATACTTGAACATTCAGGTTTAAATCCATCACCTGCTGTGTGGTCGTCCAGGCCTGTTGCACTTGTCACATGGTGCTTCCACACCCGGGTGTTCCAACAAGTGGGGTGAACTAACAGACGGTGAACAACCAGTTCATTGCAAAATATAAGACATGTCTTCCTCTTTCATCTGATGAATTTTTGGTTGTAAATAAAACCACAGTATCTGACAATATTTATTGATTCAAGATTCAAGATTGTTTATTTAGGCAAAAATCTTGAATCTTGAATCTATTCTTATCAGGATTTGTGGCCGTATGCATAATGCATAATATGTTAGTTAACGCAGTGCGGTAACCACGGGAAACACCCAAAACATTAGTAGTGTTCACTGTGGTTAACGCAATGCGTTAAGTAACGTATGGATTATGCATACGGCCACTGTTGTTGACTCAGAACAGGTCAGAGTTCAGTACTGAATTCAGTGCAACTTCGGACGTGTATTTTTTTTTTTTTTCAGCTGTTCATGAAAGTTCACCCATTCCCTGCTGTTCTACTGATCAAGCTAGTGATTACTTACCGCTTCCTGAATGTCTGGATTAAAAATGTCTTTGGATGTGCGATTTGGCATATTTATTTCCTTATGCTGCGTCGCGCGTAGTTTCCTAACGTCAGTGGGTTAGAGGTTGCAGGAACCAAATTGTAAAAGCCTCTTTGAGCCATTTAATACATTTTTCTCTTCAGACCACATGACTTTTTTTTTTGAATAATTAAGCTGCTGCAACCTAGAGGGTATTCTCAACAGGCTTGTGCCTAACAGTCCAAACAATAACAAAAAATCTCGAGAAATGGTAATCGCCGTAATCATAATCCCGGGTCCGGGAAACTCGGGTAGTTCCCGAGTATCAATTCCTATAGTATAGGCATGACGATGGCTCTTTCGTGACAGTTTTCATAGACTTCGGCAATGAAAATACGTTTAGGGTCAACATAGAAATACGGCCTCAGAAATAAAAAAAGGGCTAATTCAGAATAATGAAAAAGAGAAACTTTTACACCAGTCAAAGTTAGAAATAGAGGATCTGTAATCTATTTATATTTCCTGTAGGCGCTGTTCATTGGTCGCTCAGCTATTATATGTCAAGTCGACTTTTTGACGATTCTGAGATCTGATAATTGAGCATTAGATGGGTAAAAATATACTTTTTGCACCCATCCTCAAATCGACAACAGATTGGAGTCATTAACTGATGATATGATTTCGTAAATCAGCTCACGTCTGGACAAATCTATTAAGGTTGGACGAAGGGTTCCCACAAAATGATAATAGACCCCAGGAGTCCCTCTGCAGATTTCCCTGAATAACAGGAGAAGACACGTGACGAGGAACACGCCCATGGACAAGCTGCAATGGGCGAGGGTCAGAGGTCAACACAATGGTGAAAGATAACTCGAAGGTGTAGGAAGGAAATGGGTGACAAAAGTGGTCAAAAACGTGAGGAAAATTATAGCTTTTATTAATGGGAAATTACAAGGAGAAGGAGGAGGGGAGTTAAAGAAGGTCCTGCGAAGTAAAAGAGCAGCGGAAGTGAAATCGGGGTCAGATGGTCTGCTGGGATATTTGACTTTCAAATGAGCAGTAAAAGGAAATATGATATGTCTATGGTGCAGAGGCGTGATTCCGAAGAGCACAGAAATGAGAGAGGAGTAGAATGGCTCAGGCTAGAAAGGGGACAGATTGGTCTTCAAGAGGGAGATGGGATGATCAGATACGGTTGACAATGAGGAAGAAAAGACAGGTAGTTGGGTGATGATGGTGGTAGCGATGATGATGGTGGTGGAGGTGGTGGCCACGATAATAACATCGATGTGAATGATGACCTTGATGATATACGTTTGATGATGGTGGCAGTTCTGCTGATGATCGTAATGATAATACTAAAGATGTCCATTTCAGCAATAAGAAGATGTAATGTGACCCTAGATTTTAAAAATCAAAATACACGCATGCAGAAGAATTCGAATATTGCTCGCAGCTTCAGAATGATATCTATCTTTTTTTAAAAAAAAAAACTTGGGTTTAGTCATAATTTTTATAGTATCTCTTACATCCGTGAATCTGTAAAAGAGAGGAAGAGACTGAGAAAGAGAGAGAGAGAGAGAGAGAGAGAGAGAGAGAGAGAGAGAGAGAGAGNGAGAGAGAGAGAGAGAGAGAGAGAGAGAGAGAGAGCAAGGAGGAGAGAGAGAAAGACAGGGCGAGAGCGAGAAAGATATGGCTTATTTGTTTTGCGTTTGTTTGTCTGTTTGTTGTTTGTTTGTATGTTTGTCGAATGTCTTTAGTCAAATCTTCAACTTTACTTGTAATAAAAGCATCTCCCACGTGTGTAAATTTGTGCACCTGTCTATTTCAGAGAAAGAGGAGTCTAGTGAAAGAGAAAGAGAGAGAGATAAAAGACAGAGAAGGAGAGAGAGAGAGAGAGAGAGAGAGAGAGAGAAATAAAGGAAAGAGAGAAGGCAGGGAAGGCAAATGGAAGCTGAAACTGAAAAGGAGAGCATTTTGATTGTTCACGGTGAGACCTTAATAAAAATCACCATAACCATTGTGAATTTCACCTCATTTGATGCACATTGCCTGGGCTGGCCTCGTAACTCACAGAATCTGGCACTTTTATTACGGATATCCAGTGACAGCGACAGCTTTGAAAGTGTGTCCTGCTGCCTCAGCTGGACCACAAGGTAATCAAGATACAAACCTGCCTTACAGCCAGTCAAAATGAGGCGTATGTCGCTAACCTAAGAAAATATGAGACATCAGCTTCTGAAGATGGACAGGGCCACCTAATATCAATGTTTTGTTTGTTGCCGAGAATATGNAGGCAAATGGAAGCTGAAACTGAAAAGGAGAGCATTTTGATTGTTCACGGTGAGACCTTAATAAAAATCACCATAACCATTGTGAATTTCACCTCATTTGATGCACATTGTCCGGGCTGGCCTCGTAACTCACAGAATCTGGCACTTTTATTACGGATATCCAGTGACAGCGACAGCGATGATTGTGTGTCCTGCTGCCTCAGCTGGACCAGAGGGTAATCAAGATACAAACCTGTCTTACAGCAGTCAAATTGAGGCGTATGTCGCTAACCTAAGAAAATATGAGACATCAGCTTCTGAAGATGAACAGGACCACCCAGTATCAAAGTTTTGTTTGTTGCCGAGAATATGAATAAAATCATTTTCATAAAAAACACTATTTTTATGAGCAAGTGATCAGTAATTGTGAATAAATGAGAGTTTTTTGTAAGATATATTACATGACTTATAATAGAAGTGTACGTCATTTGCTATTTTCTCAGAATTTCTTTCCTTTGCATGGGGTGACGACCTCCCACCCCTACCCCTTCTCCTCCTCCACATCCCCCAGGCCACTTCAAACAACTATATCTCAGGCCAGAATATTGTTGATTCGAAATTTGTTCACCTAATGAAAGTTACACAAATTCAGCTTTCATATTATGTCACTAATTTTATTTAGCCCAAAGTGACTTAAGGACGTAAGACTTAAGCCTCTTTTTGAATGACTGCAAGATCTTACTAGACATGACCGTAGATCTGAAGAAAAAAAGTGGTCCTCTGATGCCAAAGGACACATCTGTATGGAACTATCCAGGTGCTACTATGCTAGGCCCAATACTTTACCACCTGACCGCTACTCTCACCTTGTCCATCACACCCCACCCATCAGGCTTCACATCTTTTCTTTCACTCCCGAATCTTCATCAAACCTCCATTAAGTCAGTCCCTCCACTTCAACTCTGACCCCGTCTTTATGCCTGGCATCTCTCTGTATTGTCATTCACGTGAGCCCCACCTTTTGATCCCATGGAGATTGGGGGTCCTCAACTTCCATCAAATTCTAGTTTATTTATATTCACTTTTTGTCCCGCAGCTTGTTCTCTGGGTCTCAGCTTTAGACGTGGATGGTGAACGTGGATTGTGTTTGGAGTACGGCAGTAGAGGGAAGAGGCAAATTTATGCACTAATAACTTTGGGTCTATTCTTTCTTTCATGCTGAAGGGCCCATTCCGTGCAGGTCTGTCCCGTCAGTTAGTTTACCTCAATAACCAGCAGCAGTGATCTTATTCATATACAGTAAGTCGGCGCAAACTTGAATTACAATGGTCCAGTCTACAAGAGCCACATTTTAATTTGTACATTCGACCACATATTACTGTGCTGGAAACATGGAACTTCCAAAGTATCTCAAGGTCCTTCTGTTGGCTCTGCCTCTGGTCCGAAGTTTCATTGCTCTGAACTGTTTGTAAATGCCGTAATGTCACTTCGGGGAAGTCATACTCTACTGAAGTGATTCAGTAGGTTCTTCTGACATGTCAAATTACCATCCCTTCAATTTTTATCTCGCATCAAGCTAAAAATAAAAGAATTCAGAAACGTGAAACGGCATGCAACCTTGCAATGAGTATGTTGGTTTTAGTAGTATATGATTTTCGAGGTAACGGGGCTTAACAGTAGATCATAATCACTCCTCTACCCATTCCTTTACCACCTTTACCTAGAGAGAGGGGCTGACAGCCGAGGACCACTTATTCGAAACACCAGAATAGTAAAAATGGTGTTCGTTCAGCTAGAATTATTAGCAGCTATAACAGATCATCTCATAAATGTGACAGAAGCATTCAGTTTAGTAAAACAATCCTATACATCAAAATAAACATGTGTCATTTCTCAGGTTTCTGTTTTAATAGAAAGTCACTGAAACGAGTGTCTCAGATGCTAGACCACTTCATGGATTTGTTGCTTTTACACAAACTAATAAAGAAGGAGGATGAAAACTGGCAAGCGTTCTAGAGTGAAGTTCTTGTGTTTTGCTCACGGCCACCTGACTCTACAAGTTCCACGGAAGTGAATCATACATTATTTACACTTACAAAAGTGAGGGAGGCAAGTACTCTCTGTATTCACCGAAGAACCAGTGGGCCATTCAGTCTGTCAACAAGGAGGTTCTCTGCATGCCACATACTGTACATCGGCCATTTACAGGGAAATAACTCTGGACAATAGCGATGCATCTCGTTGGTTTAGCTTCGCTTGACAAAAAGCCTTCCGGTGACCACTCTATTACCTGGGAGTAGTGGGTAGCCAAGTCCGGCTAGCGGCAACACCTAGGGCCTGTCACACTGAGATAATTAAGGGAAACAACTCTAAGCCGCTCTCACACCTCGCTTCTCGCATAGAGTTACCATTCGTGTTTCTATTGTCGTCATTGTCAGCCGCCATCATTGAAGCCACAGTGACCTCCTCCCGCCCCTCCCCGCCCTCCTCCCTGCTGAGCGTTATAATGATCCAAGTCTCTTTGCTGAGGTTTTCACGCATAATTAGGCGCTTTTCTTACAGTAGCGGGCAGGGAAGGAGATAATTAGCTGATGCCAGGATAACTTTAAGATGTTTGATGAAGAATGCACTAGAATAGAAAACTGTGGCAGAAAATGCATAAATAGACCAAGAGGTAGGAACTTCACCTCCGTGAGGCAACCAAAATCAAAATGATGCCCAAAGCCACCTATCGAGAGAATCTGACTGAGAATTGGAATTTGAAATAATCCCATTCATTGGCTCGCTCGGGTTTCTTTCCTCCCGATGAATAGCGAAAGATAAACTAGGGGTTTGTTATAGCCAAAGGCTACTTAACTGTACGAGATTTCTGAAGAGACAAAGTATTTAGATCAGCAGTCTACTCTCTCTATCTCAAGATGTTCGATAGTTTTCTATGCCCAATCGCATTCTTAGACCAAAGCTTACTTTCTACGATAGCTACAAGACAGAACAATCGACAATGTCAGCTGATTGTAGCTGCTGGCCTAGAAGTTAATCATGTCAAATATCCATCGTGATATTGCACTGCAAAGATAGTTTTGATGGTTATTCTACGAAGGTCCATTTTAACTTTAAACGAGCTAAAATATGAAAGTACAGCCAAAAAAAATGCTTAGGACACTCGGAATACACATGAGAACCACTTAAATTCATGTCTTGTTGACTCGCTGTCCTAAACATTCTAACATTTCTGTTCCTTAACCTCATCCTTGTCTTCCTCCACCCATTTTATTCACCTCGTCTTATGACCCCCATTAACCTCCGAGTGGAACCTCCCTGACAGATGTGAGAAGACTGTCCTTCCATCCTCTCCCCCTTTCCAACTCTCCTCTCAATCAGTGAATAACTGCACTGTGTCCAGCAGGGTCCGGTTTCAACTTCTCACATGGTCGCGGACAAAACGAAGCCTGAAAAGGACCCCAGGGGAATCCGAATTAGAGCCGAACTTGGACGTCAAATGACCAACCGTCAGTCTTAATGATAGGGCTATAAGGACATCACGGCTGCTCAGCTCTGGCTGGGCGCCGCACCCTCACGTGGCCATATCACTGAAATCTGCGAAGCACAGATAGGAGCAGCCTGCACTCTGTGGAGACAGCATGTCCGTGTTATTTTTGAGTTGTTCTTACAGTCTGTAGACTCTCAAGCCTAAAGTTTGTGGATTTGAATTCCAAGATGTACGGCGTGCGCTGTAGCTTCCTTGGTAAAGACACCTCGTTCCGTTTCCCCACTCCTTCAGGTGTAAATATGTATCTGGCTTTAGAGCTGAGGAGGGGGAGAGGGACCAGGGCGTGGCACCGCTGCGGCTAGCAATGACTTTGTTACAGATTTTATTTGTAACATTGTGTTTTCATAAATACTTGCAGCCTGTCAAAATGATGTTTAAATCACCCTTTGGTAAAATCAGCTTATTTGCATGATATGAAAGCTTAAAGAGATTTAATCTCATTAAGTGACAGAAAGTTTTGATCCAGCATTATCCTGGCCCAAGATATATTTGTTTGAAGTAGCAGGTGGTCATGCCCATACAATGGAAAACGTTTCGAGAAAAACCTAATTGGAAAACGATACTTCACTATAAAAATAATAAATTCTGCCTCTCAAACACTCATATCTATGTACATTTATTTACCATTCTCCCAACAAGACCAATACTTTTGTGTACAGGAACGATTTCTGCAAGAAACAAAAATAAAAAATCGATAGGGCCCTTATCACTTCCAGAACCCGATAACTCATTTCTTAGTCTAGCGACATAAGACTCATTTTGACTGGCAGCTAGACACCACATGTATAATGTATATTAGGCTATTCTATGTGTACTATGAATAAGATGCATAATTCTGTATGGCATTGTAAAACAATGGGCAATACATAACTGCAATCTCATGCTTACTTTGACAGTGGCACCACTTGAGAATAGCTTCTAAACCCAACTGTTTTTAAAATTTCAAATACTTCAAAGAGTGAAACTTCAAAGGGGTGCCTTATCACAAATTTGTGGATAGATCACATAATCAAAATGGAATGAAGAATCTTGACTATTTGCTATTTCCCTAATGTCCTCTGAAGAATTCCTATAGGTGGCTTGCTTTAATCATGAAAAGTTCACGGAACTGTTCTTGTCACCTCACTAAATAGACAGGTGAAGGGACAGATGGCTGGATAATCGGTAGGTGGGTGGATGGATGGATGGATGGATGGATGGATGGATGGATGGATGGATGGATGGATGGATACTCAAAGATGGAGGAATGAATGGACAGATTGATGGATGAATGAATGGAGAATGGAATAGCAAAATATAATGAATACATGCATGATCCGTCCAATATAGACCCCGCAGTGGTAGAATCTAGTGTCCAGTTCCGTTCCTGCCATTAGCTCTGGTGAGGGCTATAAGAGTTTCATGTCGTGGTCAGGAAGTCTCTGGCACTGTCACCATGTCCTCCATATGTCCCCTGTGTCCTCGTGTCCCCCCATGTGGCTCATGTCTGACTGTAGTCCGTATCCTGTCCTTCCCATGAACCCGGCCAGTAAAAACATAACCCATGTAATTAGGATATGATTATTGACTAGCTGTCATGGTGGTCTGCATCTATTATTCTCATTCACTCTGTCTCTCTGTCTCTCTGTCTCTCTGTCTCTCTCTCTGTCTCTCTCTCTGTTTCTCTTCATGGATCTATCCCAACTCTCTCATTCTGTCTTTCGAATACACACACACACACACACACACACACACACACACACACACACACACACACACACACGCACATACACTCTCTCTCTCTCTCTCTCTCTCTCTCTCTCTCTCTCTCTTTTTCTCTCTTTCTCTTTCGTTGCTCTTGCTTTCTGTCACAACTCTCTGAAGCTCGTTGTCTTATAAAGAAAGTCTCTCTCTCTCTTTCTCTCCACTGCTCGCATTTTCTGTCGCAACTTTTTTAAATCTTACTGCGCAACATACCTTCTCCGCTCTCTCTCTCTCTCTCTCTCTCTCTCTCTCTCTCTCTCTCT
Source organism: Ellobium chinense (assembly GCA_033807755.1). Lineage (NCBI taxonomy): Eukaryota > Metazoa > Mollusca > Gastropoda > Ellobiida > Ellobiidae > Ellobium > Ellobium chinense. Next base: position 1,619,191 of record JAWQUT010000013.1, on the reverse strand, counting down.
CTCTCTCTCTGTGTGTCGCAATTCTTTCATTCTCTCTGTCTTACAAACATGCCATCTCTCGCTCTATTGCTGGGAAAATCACCCATCAAGTGGCATGGATTATTTTTTTTT
>JAWQUT010000013.1:1593895-1617768 GCA_033807755.1 Ellobium chinense | reverse complement strand
AACCGGCTCGCATGCAAAGAAATCTCAATTTTTAAAATTTTATTGGTTAGACCGGTCTACTTATCAGGAAATTGTGAGTTTCCTCATGGGTGTATCCTCACTGAATACATTGTAAGTGCCCCATTCCCCCCTCCCTTACCCCTTTCAAAAACCAATGTGCCCTCTCATGCTCCCCTCCCCTTTCCTCCACCACGGCATTAAGTTCCTCTTGACTAAACCACTGACCCAATCACTCCCTTCCAGTGAGGTGCTGACAAATCACAATAATCTCCCTTCCGTCTGATGACAAGTATTACACGCCGTCTCCGTCCCGATCCTCGAGCTAGTCCCGAAGGATGAGTCAATTTCAAGGTCTGAGTGAGCACATTCATGACGCTATGGATCTGACTGGACACTCACCCTTTGGTCACAACAGAGCTCATTCTGAAGTATTCCATTTTGTACTTTCCGTTGATCCCGAGCGCCGTATTTAAACTTCAGACAAGTTTGTTGCTTATAAATTTACTTAAAGAATTTAGAATGTCCAACATTTTGTAAACGGTTTAAAAAAGAAATAAACTGACGTGTGTAGTTATGCCGTCCATTATGTCAGGGGATTAGTATGATAAAATGAAACAAAAAGCCACGTGTCCAATTTATATTTTTCAGAACTGTTACAAGGTACAAATTCAGAGCCTTGCCGGAGAACCCAAGACGGCAAGATTCTAGATCATTTCATGAACTTGAGAGAGGGTGTCGTGATCTATTTCTTCCTCATCGTTTTTTATCTCAGCCGTTAACAGGTGAGCCTTGGCTATGATCTGGTGTTATTTTGTTCTTAGAAATCGTTGGCCATAAATTGGTGTAATTCTGTTCATAACATGGTTAGCCATAAGTTGGTGTAATTCTGTTCATAACATGGTTAGCCATAAGTTGGTGTAATTCTGTTCAAAACATGGTTAACCATAAGTTGGTGTAATTCTGTTCATAACATGGTTAGCCATAAGTTGGTGTAGTTCATAACATGGTTAGCCATAAGTTGGTGTAATTCTGTTCATAACATGGTTAGCCATAAGCTGGTATAATTCTGTTCATAACATGGTTAGCCATAAGTTGGTATAATTCTGTTCTTAGAAATGGTTGGCCATAAGTTGGTGTAATTTGTCATAACATGGTAACTACTGTGGTCTTCCATATGACGTTCAACAATAATATTTAGAACGTGAACTTTGAAATGCTGTTACGTCTGTTTAGCTTTATATGATTTTTGAGACACTCTATTTAAATGGCTCACATACACAGAATGAGACTTCTGTCATGATTATTATAAAATCATCAAGTTTGGCAGTAACTTAGCAACATTTTAACATCTCTTCTCGGAGGTCAACGAGTGAATAGTAAGGATCTTTATAAATCTGGATCCTGGTCGTCCCTCTTTCTTTTACAAGTCTTTCCCGTGTCTCGGACAGAGATATTTTACTACCTGGCTTGAAATCCTCGTGTTTCCCACTGCAAACTGACACTGCTATAAATTCCATATTTACACTCCGCTCTAGCGGAAATCTAATTAACTTAAGCGCCAGTTAAAACCCCGCTGATACCACCTTGGGCTCACAGCGGGGGCCCGCCACACGACGTGGGCCCTTCGGGGCCCTGCGGTTCAACTTGTCTCATGTTATTATTTTTCGGGAGCTCAGAATCAGATGCAGCAAGAAAGCTACAAAGGGTTTGAGTTTCACAGGATGTGCCCCCAGCATTACCTCCCTTTGACAAGGGCGGGTAACTTGGCACGTCTCCATTGCTAGGTGACACTTTTTTCACTACTGCGAGGGCGTAATTAATTCCCTTAAATACGGGTATCGGGCTACTGGGTTGTGGCCCTTGGCCGTGGGTTGAACACATCAAAATCATGGGCAGATAATTAGCATGCGGACATGTTTTCTCATTAAACACTGCCCGTATAAGCGTGAAAAGTGTTTAAAAATCCAACGACTGGAATAAAAGAGGTGAAAGGGATGAGGTGCTCACAAGGGGGCTTAATTAGCTCGAGGGGTCCTTCACCTGTCAAGAGTGGTCCTTCTTGATGACGGTGGGCGGTGTCCTAATTATGTGACGAGAGTTACTTTCCATGATCATAGGAGAAAATCTTTTATTCCTATACCTTGTTTGCCGTATTTTACCTTAGTTTCAAAATTGTAGTGGTTGCCTTGAATGTTGTAGTGATTCTGTTATAAAATTTGGTATAAACTTGAAAACTTGGATATCACAAAATTAACCGTGGCCCCACACATATTTTTCCTGAGAAAATGCCTCTGAAAAATAAAGTTGTAAGACAAAAGTGTAAGAGTATCAAACTGAAACACCATTTGTTGTACATTTCCAAGATTTAAGAATTAAAAATTTAAAGGTTGATATATTAGTGGTCATGACAATATTTATTTTTAAACTTTATGGTTGATCAAGTTCTTGCTTAGAACCACGGAACTGTAGACGCTAATGACATGTGTATCATACCTCAGAGATATTGTGTAAATATATATATATATTATTATATATGAGACAGGGGAGAACTCGCAATCTGAAGTAGCTTTCAGGCAGCTGTATTTTATTGAATTAGGCTGTCCACCATTTTGCCTGGAGATTCTCCTGTATATGGCGATATTATTGTAGGGATGTTCCAACTTATCACGTGGCTATATACAATAGCTAATTCAACTTAAATAGTTACNNNGGGGGGGGGGGGTGCGGATAGGAAGTTATTTAGTACAGATTATTCATCCCTGCATCATTTACAATACATCCACTGGCAGGTCGAAAGGAAACTAGTGACGTCCCTCATTTTTTTTTTATTCTTTCTTACCACAAGACCCATGATGATGTCACTCCATCCATTTACATGCATTTTAATTGTTCTGTTTCTCTAACACAACCTCACATGGTGCAGTGTTAGAAACGCCAAGACCATCCCATCTCTGTTTTACGTGATTCTTCATTTCTCTGGGTTGAGTCTGGGACTTAAAGGTAAACTGGAGAGAGCTGAGCTCATGTAAATATGGCAGGCCTGGGCCGAAATAAAATAAAATAATCGAGTAACCGAATACGAGTCAGAAACCAAATGAATCGGTTCTCAAGACCATATTCAGCTAATAGTCCGGTTTAGAGAGTAGAATCAAACTCTTTCAGAGACAGTTATGCATATATATTTTCGGAACGAGTCAGACTCCTTTTCCGAAGAGAGCCCATTTTTCTCAAATTCTGCTCTTTCAAGATGCCTATGGTCAGGGCTAGGATTAGGGAAATACTAAGGTTAGGGCAAAGTTGAGGGTAGGGCAAAGATGGGAATACGGTTTAGGGAAAAAACAATAGTTGACAGTTTAAGCTGAAATCCGAGATCATAAGGAGAAGGTAGTAACTAGTTTGAGAAAGAACTCATTATCCGGTTACTCGATTACTAAAAACGAAGCTCACCTATTTATCCGGTTATCGAGAATTAATGGTCCACCTGGACCTAAACTGCTAATTCCAGGTAGCTCTTACTTGTTTATCCTCCCTTGGGTCAGAAAGAAGGAAAAAAAAAACAACATATCTGACACGGGTCGAAAGGAACTGAAGCGGATGAAAGGTGAAAATTCGCCCAGTAGAATGTAATCAAAACACAAAACTAGGGAAAATTACACTTATCATGTGAGCGAGTGATGTTGCTGGGACGGCTTAAATGGGGTCTTTAGGCGGTAAATCTAAATACGCACTGTTGATTTTTTTGGTCATAAACGCGTTCAGGAAAATATTCCGATTTACACAAATTTATGGCGCCGTTCTGGGATTTGGAGTGAAATTGTAAACCAAACATAATAAAAGTGGCGTATATTTGAAGAGGCCTGGATGTTGGGGCTGGAGGGGGGCACATTAAATTAGAAAGATGAAAAGACAACTCGCGGCACCTGCAGGCAGAAGGCGTGAAATGCATGGCTCAGAATGCCACAAGAAAACAAGCTGAACAAATGTTGGTTCAAGGGAGGTAAGAGAGATGGCTTAAAAAATAACCTGGCCCCTGAGAGATGGCAAAGTGTGCCTCGTTTCCTTCCATCAACGCCAAAAGTTGCACCGGAGATGATGGAACTCTCCTGCGGAAGAACGTAAATTTACGAGCTCGTCCGTATCCTTCGCCATGTTGTTTTTTCTTTCTCTTCGCCAGAGGCGTAAACACCAGGAGTTATAAGGGGGAACAAGAGGCAATGACCCCAAGCATGGGTGACTCTGTTTAATTGCAATTTCATTAAAGTATAGACTTAGACTGTGAAGTCAGAAACTTTTGTAATGAATATAATATAGTCGTGTGATTGAAAATTAAAGTTGCAAGATAGCGGAAGTCATAATTAAGAAAGAAGATTGCCATTTAAACCACCGGCTGATATCTTTCTTAGTCACCAATGGATAAAGCTACATTTTGTGAGGAAAAATGATGGGCGATAGAGAGATAGGGAAAGAAGGAAAGAGAGAGAGAGAGAAAGAGAGAGAGAGGGAGAGAGAGAGAGAGAGAGAAAGACAGACAGGCAGACAGACAGACAGACAAATAGAGGGAATGAATGAGAGAGTGTGAGAAAGAGAAAGAAAGAAAGAAAGAAAGGAGGAGAGAGAAAATGAGAGAGAGAGAGAGAGAGAAAGAGAAAGAGAGAGAGAGACAGAAGTTAATAGGTTTGACCTAGATCAGTTTTCAAGTAAGGCGTTAACGAATGCACACTTAGGCCTATGAGCTCGAATTGCAAATGAAGAAAAGAATGCTAATTTTAAGTGAAATATAAAATGATTCCTTTCTGTAACATCGACAAAAGCATGAGTTTTTCTATTATTGTTACATCAGTAGCAAAGTAGTTCTAATATAATAATAGTAGAAACAGTAACAGCAGAGCTGGTAAACGTCTCAGTTATTGAAGTAGCTGTTTGGCAGTGATAGTGTTGTCGTAGAAGTAATACCAGTAAAGTTCTATTGGTTGGAAATAATAATAAAACAGTTGCAACAGAAGTAAATGGGTAGCAGTTAACGTTGGTATGGGAAAGTTGTAACAGCTGATGTTGGTGGTGATGGTATTATTTTTGCCACCTAAAGACTGGTTGTAGTCAGTGCGTCTCCCCTCATCGCCCTTCTACTTCTACCCTTCCCTCCCGCACCTCCGATTGTTAGCAGGTCACAACGCCTCTGCTCCCCTCGTAAAAAGCCATTCAGACAAGTTCTTTCTGCGTAGCAGTCTGTCTTGTTCACTCTTCTCCAACGTTTCGTTTACACGAGTTTACAAGAGGAATTACAAGCGTTGAGAGCTAAGTATATATTGGTGTTACACTCTGAAGAGGGGAAGGAGGAGAACAGTGCCAGCCACAAGCGCGTCTTGGGAAAATGATTGTAGCAGAGAGGAAAAGTGAAGATCAGAGAGTAGAGCAGGGTGATGGAGAATTGTGAGGGGTGAGAGAAGGGATTTAGTCCATCTTAGGAAACTAATATAACTTATGTCAGGGGTGTTGCCGAAGAGAGTACGAAGTGTGGAAAGCAGTGTGCGTGGGGGATCGGGGGTGGGGAAGGGCTTGGGGAGAGATTTGATGATGGGGTACCCTGGTCATTAAGGTTGTGGATGGGGATGGGAAAGGAGGCAGTCCACGATGATGATGATGATGATGATGATGATGATGATGATGATGATGATGATGGTGATGATCCTTTTAGTTAAGTATTATCTGTCTCATTCTTGAAGAAGGAATACAATTTGTTCCCAAAATTCGAAGAGTGTATAATTATTTCATTTCCATTAATATTTCCAATAAAAGGTGACCGATTTTTAACTTTTTGACGTTAGTGTGACGAAAGTTCTCGGCTTTTTTCTTTTCTAATTAGCTAAGATGATAATGATGATGATGACGATGATGACAATACTGATGATGATGTTGTTGATGATGATGCTGAGGGTGATAACAGCTGTCTCTTTCAAGAATGGCGGAAGTCGTTGCTCCACTTCGTGAGGTCTGGCGCAACAGAGGCTCAAGCAGATGGATGACGTCTATCGCAGTCTACTCTGAACGGATTTTATAGAGCCCTGACATACATGTGTAACACGAGTGTTCATGAGAACAGGTATGCTTTAAATACTTTAGGGAATTTATTTGTGGCCAAGAAATTTTGAAAACGCGTTCAATATAAATAAACGACAGGTTTATTGCCACGACTTCCACCTCTGCCGAGGAAAGTAATCATATGAAACAAGCAGATTTTATGGAGGATGTCAATATTTCATCGACTACAGTTTACATCATTTTTTTTTCTTTTATATTTGACTTGGGTGGGCTCGAGGAAGATGGACACCATCAAGTTTTTGACATTCTCCAAAATCATAGAAATTTGCAAAGAAGTGGTTGCAAAAATAATGACTTCTGGATGGTGACATAGCCGCTTCTACAGACGTTTCAAAACAATGCAACACTGTAAACAAAGAAGTCAAAAATGTTCCTTGGAATACACTGAATATTTCATGCTTCCAGAGAAATACGAGTGGTCGAGTATGCGAAATTAACATAGTTAACAGCCTTGGAGTCAGCAGACTCTGGGTTATGTTAATGCTAGACTTTGAGTCATATACATTGCCAACACAGTGTCTGGGACCCTTGAGATACATGAATTTTCCTCACGGTACCTGCACAATGTCAGACTGGCTTGCCTGTAAACTGCATGATGTGGGGTTGACCGGGTGTTCCTAAGATGTAACTCACATGGTTGCCATGTGTTTACTCAGTGTATCCAGCTTATATTATGAGACCCGTATTTTGGCCGAATGTAAACCTCATACAGTATGTCCCTTAATAATTTGGCAGAACACAGAAGACCAGATCCATATGGCAATGCTCGAAGAATTTTTGAAGCCATTAAGATATGAGTTAAATTCAAAAGCTTTTCAATACAGTTTAAGGGTTTGTTTGTTTCGTCTCTTAGGTCGGCAGTTTACATTATAGACTAGTGTCCTTGGGAACGACACTTTGCTTCCCTTTCCTCTCTGACTCAGTTGATAGTGAGTGCCTGATTTTTAGAGCTGGAGAAACCAGGGCACTGCATCGCAGGCGACCAGCAATGCCTTTGTTGTGTGTCTCAGTTGTAATATAATATATTTCATCTATGATGTGTACTGATATTTGTGTTTGTATTATGAATAAGACGAATAACATTGCAAACTATTTTCCTTATGGAGTAAATAAAAGTCTCATTGGTATTTTCATTTTTTTTTTAAAATCAAGAAAACGATATAAGTGCAGTGTGTTTGCTGATAGCTGGAACATCGATCAAACAAGAAATTGATATGATCTCATTTAAATATTTTATCTATTTTAGTTTCATAGAATGAATTAGAAAACACAATATTTAATAATAATCTTGTTGCTGATATAAGATACCCAGTGATCGCACAGATTAGCCGTACTGCTCCTTTCTCTCGCCCTTTTCCGTTCTTTTCAGTTTAGCTGTAAAACAAATACTTCGCATGGAGCTTGTCAAAGTAAATGATGTCCTTTACTCAGATTTCATGAGTGCTGGATAAATGGCATTGTGAATACCGCCTTATATATTATAGGGGAAATACGGATACCTTTTATCTGCACTAAGGTGGACCTGAAGACAATGGGCAAGACACAAAGCAGTGCAGTCGAAACGAGCATGATTTCAGAAGTCAACGACAGGTCCCTCAAAACCCGAGCTATTTGCCAAGTTTCCATTTTCTACCCGAGCCCATTAACTGTGGGAAATCAGGGGAAATTTGATGGTTCTTCTCCGGGTGAGGAGAGGAACGCAAAGGGAGGCTACTGTTGACCAAGACAAGGCAATATACACAGACGGGAACAGAAAATCTAACAAGACAAACTGCGATTTGGGGATTTGAGCCAGCGCGAGGAGCAGATTATGTGTCGCGCGAAAGAATGAATGTTTGATCAGAAGAATGTTGATTCTAAACGCTGACACACACCAGACGGCTTGGGACAGACACTGGGGGACCGACAAAGAAAGTTGAAAAGCCAATATGGGAAGAAAGGGTTCCGGTGCCTTGCCCGTTCTGGAAATGTTGTTCTAAACTACAAGACATTATTTCTTGAAGCTGGCCAAAGAGAGATCCTGAAATGGTCTTGAAAGGAACTGAAGGAATACAAAAGATTGAGCTGAATCATGTCTGTTTATGAAACCAAAACTATGATTTGAAACAGACCCAGGTCGTTTTAAATAAAACTGTCATGAAGTGCCAGATTTAGAAATGGCAAAGCATTAAAACAATGACTTGCTGGTTTAGAGTTCTTTGAGAGCTTAAGCAATAACGATGGGATCTCTTATCATCGTAAGAATTACTTTAGTTTATTGGTGCTGAATGGACCCATAGTAGCGTTCAACAAGTAGAGTAATTTTTTACCATGGTAAGTGATCCCATAAGCTCTCAGTTAACTTAAAGATAGTAACACGATGTTATATTGCATCGATTGAAATTATCATGGAATCCAAAAACCTCCAACCCAGCGAAATCGAAATCATTGTAATGCTCTGGTCCAAAGTTTCATAATCTTTAGGCCCAAATTTACTCATATATTCGAACACCTCACAAACTCAGCCATGGAAGGTTCTCTAAAACTTTGAACCCATTGGGTTGTTCTCTTTTGCAATGCACATAATGCCATTATATAATGTCAAACATGGCATAGATAATAACAGTTGGCACAATACTCCATGAGTCACTGATTAATTCAAACTTACAATAAAATAGAACTACTACCAGTGAAGACGATGTTCCAAAATTTTGTAGGGACCTTCCACATTCAAGTGAGATCCTAGGTTTGTTGTTTGTGTATCGTAGGCCTCCATCCGATCTTGCATCTACGCGATCGTGTGTCTATGAATGCACTCGTGCCCGTCAGAGAGTATGGGATATCTAGTTGTGTGTCAACATTTTCATCCTACTGCAACCTCGTTCTCACACTCTTTTCATCTTTTCTTTTTTTTTTTTAAGTCTTGTCCATCTGAATGATATTGTTACCTCGCACCAATGTAATGTTGGTTTCGCTCATGGCCTTATAATAAACTTTCTGATTCGGATCCGGATTCTTTTCATCGCCCATCCCAGCGAGCCACACCGCATTGTCATTACTAGTTTTTAATCAGTTTTATTCCAGCGTCCTCTAAACCCATCTTCCCCCTCTCCCTCCCACCAAAAAATAATCCGTGCGCTATGATGCCACTAATTGAATGAGGATGAGTTAAGAGTAGTCGCCCGTGGCAAGGAACAGATCGAGCCGATGTAATGATGCCCCGTGGACATCACAGATGAAGAGATGGATACCCGCCTTGCGTGATGCCTTTTTCTTCTTCCTTGGTGAAGTTAGTATCTCGAGAGCCAGAAGTTACTCAGTGTCTGAGATTCTGTAGGATCTTAATGGTTCTGTATCGTGATTAGGCATTACAGGGATTGTATATTATTATAAATAAAAATGAGGTACAGTCGACTCCGTGTAATCGCAAATCGGAAATTCATGACTTTCACTTAAAACCAATAATTTTTACATAACAAATTCTAGACTTCTGATTAAAAGTTCTTTCAATCGAAACTTTTTTTTTCATATTTTCAAGAAATTGCGTTTAAGTAGAGTTGACTCTGTTACTGAAACATGTCCAAAAAAAAAAGAACCATGTCACTTGACCAGTTTTCCTCAGCGTACACAATTATGGCGACCTCTAATGTCGTGAACTGTTACAGTAGTGCAGATCACTTAGAATAGTGACAGAAGACTTGTCTTTGAAGCTTTTCCGCATAATAGTATCTCATGATTGATTGCATCTATCCTTTGTTATGCATATACTCCTCTATAAAGAATGTGCAAGAAAGTTATTGTCACTGTGAGTAACATTGTCATTGTTCTAACATCAAAGGGTAGTCGTTGGAAATCTACGGTTTCGTTTATATGCCATCACACTATATCAGTACATGATAAAAATCCAAATTTTATAATTTTACGAAAATACCACATAACAGGGCTTATATTCATGTCGAATGCAAACGCTGCAGGACTTGTTACATGCATGGATGTTACTGATCTTCTATGGTATATGTAAGTTTTAATACACGTAGGCTTACGTTGAATGAAAATGTCACAGGGGCTGCCTAATGGATATAAGTGTTAAAAGACTTCTATGTGTAAGACTTACAAGAACTCTATGCCGAAATGAAGGATTAAATGAGATGTCCGCTAGGGGTAAAGGGAGCTGGCATTTCTACCTTCATCTTTTATCATAAATTACACGATGTAGTTCTGAAGGGGTACTTGCAAAACATCAAAATGCCCTCTCTCTCTCGAAGTATCTGACAGGTCCCACATTTTTGTCTCTGTCTCTCATCTTGTCAGCGTTTCAATCTCTCACTCATTTTCAGTGCACCAATAAAATATGAAGGCATCTAGCCATACATTCTCCTCACCCAACCCGAGAGACAACAATCAGACCACTAAACCATCTTAATGACGTTGCTAGTGTCAACAGAACAAGACCGCTATAGCGACGACAGACGGTGTATCCCGAGAAAAAGCTGCCCATTTCATGATTGCTCACGGTGTTACCTTACAAAGTTGCCCCCTATAAACCATGCTTTATCACTCATCATCTCTTTTATTGCCGTGTGTCCCTCTGCTAATGAGTGGTCCTCTAACAAAGGTTGGCTACTTCAGGTGCATTAGTCCCAGCTCTGGTCGCCATACAAAGTGGGTCAGGCTTTTTGTTCTTATAGGTCTTTTCCTTATTTGAACTTTCGAGACGACGGTTATTTTAACCAACAAACTGTTCTACTACACTCATTTCGTCGTGTGTATTGCAAAGTGTTCTAAGATGCTTTACAAAGCCTTGACGATTTAACACTTTGCAATGAGAGTGATGACACGGAAAGCAGGTGTTACTGAGGTGTCTTTATTACTGTTAGGTTACAGTATACACCGTCTTTAAATTAACTACTTTGTAAGTGTCTCCAGGAGCTTCCAGTGTACATAGTAACATTTTAATGCTGTGTCAAAAACAAAACGGTTATACCGTCATTTTAAAGAAAAATGTAATTTCAATATCGTCCATTTGACGTATAAAGGTCGTATCAGTCTGTTTAAGTCATGTGGAATGCGTACTTATACATCAACATTTACGACAGGCCTATGTAAATGGGTGAAGAGATCTAACGCTTTTATTAAAGACACTTTAACTCTCTGTGGTATGTCATACAGTATTGATATAAGATATAACGTCTTTTATCATTATCATAGGGAAAACAAAACTTGCAGAGGATCAAGTATTCTGCATCTCTCAACTCACGGACTTTTTTGTTAATGAGTGGAATATAGAGGAGAAAGGGATGAGGAGGTTATCAATCTACTGCCACAAATAGCCTATGTTGGTACTGCAAACTCAGACATCTCACAGTCTTGTCCCAACATACCGACTTAAAATAGTAAAAAATAACTAATTAGCCGTACAGTTACCTGTCACTCCACAGCAGCTCAGACAGTCTAGTCATTACTGTGGTTCTTTGCTTAGTGTGCGAAGTCTTCGACCAGGAGCATCTTTACACAGTGTATTGATTTTTCTGCCTGACGACCACGCATATATCAGTTCAGGTTTGTTACTTTTAACGTATACTTTTTTCATTAGTTTTTTTAATTACTGTCGACACCGCTTATTCGCAATCCGTATAATCGCAACTTCTGTTTATTCACAACATTTTTCACATCACAAAAATGCTATATTTCTTTATAAATATTAATACATAATCGCAGTTCCTTTAATAGCAACTTTCTTTATGCTCCAGAGGAGTTGCGATAAAGCGGGGTAACTATACATGTATATATAGAGAAGAACATTATTAATAGACCTGCCTGCTTGATCCATTAATTAATTAACTCCAGTGTGGTGGCCAAGGCACTGTTCTGTAACGTTTGAAATCAAAACAGGCGGAGCTAGACAGGGACAATGTCTCCGGGGCAGATGAGTTAATTATATTTTTCTTGCTCACAGTGAATTACAAAGTGCGAGAGGGAAATTTAAGCTGTCTTGAAAGATTAACTTGGCGGAAATGGAATTATGGGATGGCCAGGAGTGTTTTTTTTTTTTTTTGCCCCGCTGCTGATAGACTACTTGAAAGCAGCGAAGGCAATGGCAATGACCGGTGTTAATTGAAAACATAGGGCAAGCAAAGTTTAACTTTAAAAAAACATACAAAACCTAGGAACTTGTGACTCAAGGTCATAATTTACATTCGTAATGGTCTGTACTTACATTAAGAGTTGTCTCTGTATAGATCTGTATGGGTTAAAGGTCTTCACAAAAACGGGCACTACTGCATAAAAATTGGTAGAGAAAGAGTCATAACAAATAAATGCACATCTTAAGAAGTACGGGCCAAAACAGAAATCACGTCTACTTGTTATACCGCGTTTTAACAGTTTTCTGCATATTTTATTTCTGATAGCTATACAGTATCTAATAGCCTAATTCTATTTGCCTCTCTGAGGCAATGAGCTGTTTTCTGTATCATAGTTTCCATAATGAGCAAGACTCCTTTAATTACTTTAAGCATCCATCGAGCTCATCAATGATGCTATTTAATTTCGAGGGGAACCGTTGACTGTTAGAGCTAGAATAAACGGATTCAAAAAGGCAAACACAAAAAAACCAACGTTTTTTTCACTGCCAAAGGCGAGAACTACTGTTCTGCAGACAAGGCATCGACACCGCGGTGAAAAAGCTCTCAAACTTCAGTTGTTGTTTTTTTTTAATCGGACATTCTAGATGCAACATCCCCGACACTGTGAATGAAGCACTGGAGATTGAACGCAGAAGAAGAAGAAGAAGACTAAGCTGTGCTCAGGTCCACAACTTAACGACCCATTATTCATAGGGCACTATCTGTCCAAGGACAGATGTACTGTAGTATTATTTTTACTGCAGTACAAACAGCCTAGACAACAGTTATCTCGTATCACTGTCCAATTAAGACTATGCACGACTTATTAAAGGACAGAGATGCCATTTTGCCTTGCATTCACCTTTGAAACCATCTAATTTGCGCGAAATGGTAGAAGACCGGCATAATTCGAGGAACGATAGATGGACTCTCACCCATAGGTATGTGGGTAGAGAAGAGAAAGATAATAGCCCTGTATATCATCCTGTTGTGCGCTAGATATAATGAAGGAAGCTTACAAATTTCCGCGGACCGTAGCGCTACAGCTCGTTATGTTAGACCCCTTGTCTTCTAAATCCCACCACGGGAAGGTATGAAAAGAAGGAGGGAAAGCGTGTAATGGTATCAAAAAATGTAAGGTGTGTAGAAGGATAAGTGTATGAAAGGGTAAGGTTACACCTGATTCTGTTCTAGTCCGAGGATTACCCCTAAACTGACATGGTCTTTAGTGCTGGCTCTACAAATTCTGACAGGGGGGAATCAAGATGGGAGGCGCCTGACGTTTCGGTTTTCTTTGTTATCAAGCAGGACAAAAGAGAAATGATAGGACAACTAGAGAAGGGGGCATGGACAACAATTCCAAGCATGACATCTCGAATTATAATCTCATACATCAGGATAAAAGCAACGGACAATAGACCCAAGAGAAAAAAACCTTGGTGAACACCCTTGGAGGTGTTTTGAGAATCCACTCGAAGAGGCAATGAAAAGATTATCAATTTAATCCGTGAATGGCTGTCACAAAAAATGCCCTGACAGGCGGCTAATGGTCCGGTTAGTGAGAAGTGGAGAGAGACCACTTGAAGGTTAGTTTTCAAAACTCTTATCCTTGTTTGTATTAGTTTTGTCCAGGAGGAAAGTGAGAGCCGGTATGTTATTTATTTGGACAAAGAATTTCTTGTGGTTTACTGTCATTTCTTTAAAGACGCCTCTCGTTTACAAGCGCTGATAACTCCCAATAAACAGTGGCGTAGAATCAGGCTTGGAGTTTGTGCCCCTAACAAATAGTGTATGCCTTAGCCCGCTCCCACTAAGCACAGCCACTCCTTATGGTACAGCATGGATATGCCGCCTTATGACAGAAAGGCACCTGTGCAATACAAATTGCAATGCATGTGTACCTTTTTGTCATAAGATGGCAGGAATGTACCCTTCAGTAATCACCGGACCCTTCCATCCCTCTCCACCCTCCCCAGCAATCGCAAGAGAAAGTGCCCTTTCGTTGCGTCACATCCCGCAAGCTAATACTTGAGTCCTCACCTCAGAAAACCCTCGTTAATGTAGAGTTTAACGGGAATACATTTATACGCCACGTTAGGTTTAATGTTTAATTTATAGGAGAAATGCACCACATTATTCAAAACGCTGTAGTAAAAAAAAAACAAACGGCTGCAATGATAACAGAGGTCATATTAGATACATAATTTTTAAATCATTATAATATGTCCTTCATTTATCATCCAATGTCGTTCATATTTCACACAGACAATCATCATTCTGTTTTTAAAAAAAAAAGGTGTGTTGAAATTTTGACATCTTTGTTCATGTTTTTATTTTGGAGACACATTTACCTCACTGTATATATCCAAGATATTAAACCAACATTTTAAAACCCAGTAAAAACAAACTTTAATCAAATGTAAAAGAAAAAAAAAGAAATCACATGAGACATACAAATGAAAAACCAGTTCTTCAAATTTCAAGGAAATGTGTTGGTAAACTTTGGAGATAGACCATGTAATCTGAGGTGAGTAAACACATTGTTTTGAGTAGAATGGGAAAACAACGTCACTTATTGCCATGGAACTGTTAAGGGTGATTGACCTAAAAAAAAATGTTGATTATAGCCAGGACGGCCAGAGCAAAGGGATCTCAGACGTTGACCACTGGATTACAGACTTTGTTAAAAGCCCAAACTCGATAGGTTTTAAGAATGGACACAGTTTTGGCTGCCGCTTCCATCTATAATAGAAATAATGTGGCGTTCAGATTTCATTTACCACTTAGTAATTATTGTCGCTGGAATGCCGTCGCATAAAATCTACAAAATATAAAAACAAAACTACAGATTGTTTTTTTTAATCAATAACTTTGGCAGCCGGGGTTAACTTTATGATGGCTCCTAAAGTTTTCACTTGCAATGCGTGTAGGTGCGGGGTCGGCTCTAAATAATGTAATGCTCTTGGTGCCTATCAAGTGGGCTACAGACTGTTAGGACTGTTATCCTCGGCAACAGCCCTATGATGGCAATCCCATTCGTAGAATGGGGGATTAATCTAGTGACCAATTCATGTACCAAAATATTACCAATCAAAATATCATGAGTGACTTTTAGTCATATTTCTGTAGAGTTGTAGTCATCAGTATATCAATAATAAACACACATTTCGATCTTTTCTCATGACTTTCTTTTGTCTATCTCTACCTCTTTTCCTCCCTCGCGCCACTAATATTATTTTTCTTTCCTAAAAGTTCCTAACCTTCGGCATCACCGCAGTGTTCATCCCACAACGCATGCACACATCTGACGCTCTTCCGGTCCGAGGGGTTTGATTAATCTGAAGAGACTAATCGAATCATTCAAGCAGTCACGTGACTTCTAATCCCTTGTCGCAGCCAATGACTGTGAAGCGAGATGAAATCTGTCATGAAGTTATCTTGCTTATGACATTTATTGACCTCCAATCCCAAGAGGACTTCAGCCATCGTATACTTTTACATCTATTACCATGACAAGCGTATGCTGACTTTAACAACCACTGATATTGCTGTTGTTGTTGTTGTTGTTGTTGTTGTTGTTGTTGTTGTTGTTGTTGTTGTTGCTGCTGCTGTTGTATTTGATGATGATGATGATGATGATAAATGGTGATGGTACTGTGGTATTACTGATGCTCAGGATCTTGCTTTTTTCCTGATGGCTTAGAAAGGATGATTGAAACACTCTGAGGTATTTGGTTTTCAGTTTGTTTGAAACATTGAGGCTATAAGGAAAAGGCCTGCATATTACATGGAGTGGCAGTGATACTGTGGCATGAGTCAGGAGAAGGGCCATAGAATTTTGGCGAGATCTCCTTATCCATAACACAACAAAATGAAGTCTCATCTCGCATAGTCCGTCACAGTAGGGAAACATAATATGCGAAGCTTAGTAAAGCCGTTCAAAACAGAATGTCTGTCTAGTGTTTCCATAAACCACTGCGCACATTATAAGTACTGTCATAAAGAACACTACTGTGAAACAAAGCGAAAAAAATAAGGAACACTTTCATCTGCACAGACAATTTTCTGTCAGAAATGTAACAAGCTTATAGTTATAGAGCTACTGTTGATAGAACTACTGGCAGTTAATACGGGTCTAAACTATAAAGAAATAAATTTAAACTTTTCCCAGATCTGATACCTTCGATTGTTATACACTCCACATAGGGATTCCGATCTGTGGTAGTGCTAAGTGGTCTACTGCATTTACTGTCTACTGCATTTACTGAATGTGAAGCTTATATTCGTTCATATTATAGCACACTGTTTTCCCATAGAATGTAATGTTTATGTTTTCAATGTCATTCATGTTTTTAACGAAAACTGTCCGGAACGTTTATTCAAACTTAAATAATAATATATAATGACATCACGACCTCAAATCTCGTATAATCGAATTCCATGTCATTTTGTTGTAAAGCTCCAGTCCCATGTACTATGTTTATGTTGAGACTGTATTTAACTCACATACTCCGTTTTCTAAGCTGATCTCCGCAAGTTCGAGTTCTGAGGTTCCATCACACTGAAATACTGACAAATCTCCTTGTAGGATGTTACAGTTAGTGTTAGAGAACATGTCAAGACTGAACATATCCCATCTGCTGTTGTGATGAGATCTATGCAGGTGAGTTTTGCATCAAGATTGTGTTAGCTCACACTTTCACACAATGTTTCTTCCGCTGTCAGTGATACAGAGTAAAGATCTGAGCAACATCATGCATGCGCGTGCGCTATCACAAAACACTCAGTGACCCTCGCCAGCTCGCTCAATAATCGTACTAAATCATACATTGAGATCTCGTGAGGAGCGGCCTTATATCAGGCATGAACGTAACATTACGCATTCTGACACACACCCTTTACTCTCAGAGGTATATTATATTGCACAGGGATCATTACTGAGGTGGAAGTGGAGGATAGAGAAGGCAGCTACACAATAAATCTGTGATGTTAGGCACTTCAGACTGAGTTGTAGAGGAGGGGGTGGAGGGGGAGCGGGGCAAGATGCTCGCGGACGCAGTCTTTTGAGACAGACTCCGCTTTCCTCATTTTTACTCACGATTAGGCACGAACATTCGCACATACTAACGTGGACACACACACATGTCCTCACATCGGTTCCTGTCAAGGCAGGGATAGACTAGTTTCAGGTCCTCTTAAGGCAACTTGACATGATGTTAACATGAGCCATGAACTCAGTTCCACATGCTCACACACTCGCATACACCTACATACATACGCGTGCATTGTCAAGATCTGGTTAGTCTCATGCTGGATGTGTTGTTCTCGATAGAAAGCACATGGCCANCAGGTCCTCTTAAGGCAACTTGACATGATGTTAGCATGATCCATGAACTCATTTCCACAGGCTCACACACTCGCATACACCTACATACATACGCGTGCATGTTTGTCAAGATCTGGTTAGTCTCATGCTGGATGTGTTGTTCTCGATAGAAAGCACATGGCCATAGCTGATTAACTACATGTACATCTATACATCAGATGGGTGATGAGAGAAGAGGGCATGGAGGAGGGGACTGCCACTCGAGGGAGAGAGGGAGGGAGGAAGAGGGGAAGGAAGGGAGGAGAAAAGTGAATGAATGAGTGAGTGAGTGAGTGAGTGAGTGAGTGAGTGAGTGAGTGAGTGAGTCAGTCAGTCAGTGAGTCAGTCAGTGAGTCAGTCAGTCAGTCAGTCAGTCAGTCAGTCAGTCAGTTTTTAGTTCAGAAGATGTGATTGGGTGTGTGGGCCAATGACATTTAGTTTCGTCTTGTCTAAACCCACAGAAGACACGGTTCTATGAAGTCCTGACATACACGGTCTGACGTCAGGGATCTAGTGAAGCGAGCATACAGTGCATAATAGGTCTAACAGAAGGCTCCAATATAGAAATAAAAAAAGTACTAAAATCTTTGGCTTGCAGAGAGAGCCATGTGAAAGCCTGTACCATAATGATCATTAGGATCGCAAATATAGTTTGATGATGGGTAGGAATCTCTTAGCCATGTTTGTCTCAAGATTTCAGCTTTATTGGAAAAGGCTAAGGAGACGAGTTCTATGGTCAGGATCATAGCGTCAATGCTGGCGTACAAGGTTGTATGTCACATGCCTTAAAATTTACAGAGATGTACACGACATCTTGGGCCATATGTCGGCTACCTTTGCAGAGTTTTGACGTCATCACAAGATACTGACAGATGTTGGTAGCCCATCCTGTTCTCACTGTCAACGTTAGTCATTGAGTTTTAGGTCATCCATGGCTAGGCACGGACAAGATCGCACTAGGCAGTAAGTTGTTCTGCCTGACGCCATTCACTGTTAGGGTAAGGAAAAATCTTTAGATCTGTATACAGCTAATGGTTGGTCATTTTAGGATTAAGTATTTACGCTTTTGTAGGAAGAATGAACGCGAGGAAATGATGGCACTAGTGGTAACTGGAGATGGTCGCAGAATCTTGGGATAACTGCAGGTTTGGTTTTAAGTATCCAACAGTGAAAAAGATATCACTTGGCGCCTCAGGCTGAATTCAGTTTGGGGCTTCATGAAGCACAGCTGGATAATTTTACCAGAGCTGTCTATACTCTGAACTGATTCTGCCCACAGTCTGTATTTTCTTTCATTTCATTGGTCACTTTGCTTCCATAATCGCCTAAGTCATATTTCACAGTTCTGAGAAAAAGTGCAGAAAACAAATGGCAAAGCAAAAATGATTGGCGCGGATCTGTGCTACTGCAAATTTGGAGGGAAAATACTGGCGCATATTTTTAAAGATGTTAACATGGGCCTTGATCTCATAAACAACATGGTTCCCTTAATTCCAGTTTGGCCTAAGTCTGACTTAGCAGCATTTCCACACTTCTATTTTTTTCCCCCTGCCATTATTGTATATCACTGATTGGTATAATTCATCACTCTCATTGCAAAATCTCAGTGGTACTCGTTAAAGGCCAGCGATTCACCACTTTGCATTTGGGAATGAGAAACTATATACTTATAACCCGGGATTGCTTGGGAGCAAGATCGACATCATGGCATATTGGGCAACCCTATCACGTGTACTCAATTCACCCCAGGTAGAAGGCGTACCGAGCGAAGGCTGACTGTCCCTGTTACATGCTGATTCCACACTCTCCTGTCTTTTCCCTTTCCTCAACCAAACTTTTGCAAGACTAATAATATTTAATGTCCCTATATTACTCAAGAGGACTTGACAACTTCAAGATGGAGCCAGATTTAGCAGGTCATTCAATTTGGCTATTCCAGCATTATTAGCCATCCGAAAACAAACACGTTTTGTGTGGACTCAGCCCAAACTTTACCCAACAGATGCGGCCAGGAGGGGGAAGTTGCTACATACGACCAGTGATGTCTCCCTGATAGGCCGCTATACCCGTAGACAGACAAAAGCCACTTGTTGTGCAGGGAGGCATATAACGGCAATAAACAAGGATAAAGGCGATCAGGGCGCGGCCTCAGAGTGACAGATTCATTCATTCCTCGTCTTGTCTTTATGGGCTAGCAGCCTGCTCGAGAGCAAGGTTCTTTGTAAACGGCCGAGATTGTCTGCAACTCCAATGAATGGAAAAAACTACACAGAGCAGGAAACAAACCTGAGATGAAAGCGATGCAGTGGCCACATGGAGGTGTTGGCTTCCTGCGGGTTCGAATAGAGTTTCTGACTGCAATAAAGATAGCAGTAGCACCGATATGATTGTATGGGGAAGCTGCCCAGATATCGTTTAGAACACAATAGAAGTCTTTGCAGATGGCTGTGGAAGAAATAGGCAGAGATAAAACCAGTGATACTCTGTCATGAACTGGAACACATTGTATATATATATAATGTACACTATGTCCTCTCTACAAACGTTATACAGACATCATACCGGCTTCAAGAGCTCGAATCACCTCTTCCACGTTCACAGTTCCGTCAGTGACTGTTCCCACCAGCCCACCCATACCTCTGAAGGTTACTGTCACCTATTGTTTTTTCTTCTTTCAGGTCTTTCTTCTGCAAATACCACTGTGATTTCGGGATATTTCTCCCATGGAGATTAACGTATTTTATTTCTCTGATCTTCCAAGGCGAAGAGCAAGAGGTAGAAAAGGGGAANTCAACGTCCAGAATGTTTTTTACAAATCTCTTTCAAAGACGGACACCTCTCCATCTAATCTCATCCTAAATAATTTGTTACTGATTTTGACCGAGTGCTAATATACACACCTAACACACTTCATTTTTATACAATTATTATTATTATATATATAAGGTTCAAATTGTACCTGACACTTAATTTTGAAATTGGACGCCTTCTAGATCAGAGTTGTTGTTATAATATTTCTAAACCCCCACACTAATTAGTAAGGTCCCAAAGAAGAGGTATTTTATATATCAGCCGATTAATAGGGTTGCAGCATACAAACAGTGATTTGGCTTAATAACAGGTGCCAGAAACCTAAACCAGGGAGCAGAGCACGTCATGGTCCGGAGTGCAGTGTGTTGCCACCGAAACATGTAACAAGTAACATGCTCACTATACCGGAAGTCAATAGCTTTGACAAAAACCCGCCGATTATGCGAATGTTACGTCTAATCCACTTCCGTTAAGCCACTGGATCGTTACCTATGACGTGTTTAAACCTCTCTCATCAAGCGCTGACCAGCAGATTCCTTGCATCAATATTTTGAGAGCAGTATGGGATCATTACCTTCAAAGTCCTGGTTGGATTTCATTCTTTTATATTATAGAATGGCTGTGGTCGATAAACATTCATGGTTAGTGTGTTCTGACATTAATTGTGGACTCTCTGAAAGAAATCACTGCCATCTAGATCTAGTGGAAAATGCTGCAATAGAAAAACAGCGCCATTATTATCCAAAGTCTAACACCATTGGTTTCATCTGCTTTTCTTCTCTCTCTTTTCTCTCTCTCTCTCTCTCTCTCTCTCTCTCTCTCTCTCTCTCTCTCTCTCTCTCTCTCCTCCCTGTCTCCCTCCCTTTATCCCACCGGGACTAATTTTGTTTCCGTTGTCGCCCTCCACCTGCCTCTTTCTCACAATGGTAGGAATGTAGGTTCAAAACATACATACAGACACACAGGCAGACAAAGACATACACACACACACACACACACATACACACTCATGCACTTCCTTACCCGACCACCCCTGTATTCGCCATCTTCCCCTCTATTAAGTGACAGATCTCTATTAGAGAAAGGACTGTCAGTGTCAGTTATCACCATCAGAACAACGAGATTTGACAGTGGTTACTGATGCTTATCGCACTACCCTGTTACACCCAACAAAAAGGCTATCCCGTCATGCCAAGGTGTTGGGCCGGCGTCCTTGGCAACAATGGCTGTCCAGGATGTGCCAGATTTGGCTCCCATCATGCCACGGTGAACGGAAATGGGGTGTAAAGGGGCTTTTGTGATGAGGAGGGATTACAGGATACTAAAGTAATTAACTTGTCAACAACAACAACGGTAGAGAGGAGAGTATGTGGTGGGCCCAGTACTTAGTGACGGGGCTTGTTTTTGTCGGTTTGGTTGCCTGTCTATCTGTGTGGCTGGCTGGGTGGCTGTCTGTTTGGCACTGACTGGTAGGCTGACTGGCTGTCTATTCACTGCTCTATCTATCTGTCTGCTTTGTCTGTCTGTCTGTCTGTCTGGCTGGCTGGTTGGCTGTCTATTCACTGCTCTGTCTGTCTGCTTGTCTGTCTGTCTGGCTGGCTGGCTGGCTGCTTGTGTGACTGGCAGCTGGCTGGCTGTATGTCTAAATGGATTGATCACTGACTGTCGGCAGGCTTGCGTCTGTATATGAGTATGTGGTTGGTTGTCTCTTTTTCTGGTTGACTACGCTGCCGACTAGCCGCGAGGTTGGTAAGCTTACTGGCTGGCTGATTTTCTACACTATTAAGTTCGCAATCCCTGACCATCTCCCTATCCATAAAGTCCCCATCGAACAAACAAACAAACAAACAAACAAACAAACAAACAAACAAACAAACAAACAAACAAACAAAACAAAACAAACAAAAAACAAACAAACAAAACAAAACTAAGTCATCACTTACGTATGGCTGACCCATTTTAATCTAACCAGCATGCCGGGTGTACCGNTATAAAATAAGTAACTATATAAACACAAATAACAACTTTTTATAGGGGGGTAATATCATACCAGGGGGGGTAGCTTGATACCGGTCTCAGATTACCTCCCCGGTAATCTTATACCGGTATCAAATTACCGGGGGGTAACTTCATACCGGGGGTAATTCTATTCCTTTACACCGGGACACTTGCTATAGGAGTACCTTCCACTGAAGATCTGCTTTTCTAGTGTTTCCCACAATAAAGACAGTTGCTTTGACTATAACGTCACCTCAGAATTACTTTATGCCATCTCCATTTTTGGCTTATACACAAGTATTTACGCCAAGGGTAATAACTAGAATTATTCTATACACTGACGAAGTCCCCTTGCCTAAAGTTTCTCACATGAGGAGAAAATGACAAGTTATAAAGTAGTTTTGGTATTTTATTAAACTGGTCCCAAAACTTTGAACTCAATTCTCTCAAAACAAAGAAATGTGGAGATGGCATAAAGTACTTCTGGGGTGACGATAAAGGTATGAAGATCGCAATGTAAATTTTCACCGTTGGCTTTATTAGCATTTTCATCAATTTCATCCTTACTAATTTGTAATAAGCCAAGATATTTTTACACAGGCTTTCTTTCATTCTCCATCAACATTTTGACACACAGACGTTTACACCAGGACGAATTAGATTTTGAGTTTTTTTGGGCAGGAAATAGATGACCTAAACTTGAAGGCCCTTTCTCTCTGTAAACGGTGTTGAGATGTCTAACTGTCTATCTGATTGTCTGCCCATTTTTTTTTTTATTGTCTGTCCATTTGTCTGTCCAGCTGCCCGTTTATATACTATCCAAGGGTAGCTTTATTTCCATATTTTGTAACATTGGTACAACGGATAAAAATTTGTGAAATCTGAAAAATTCTTTAAAATTGCATACTCTTTTTGCAAGATCCTTCTAACATCTCCTTATAGGAATGTTATAGCTAATAGCCTGATAAAAATCAGTGTTGGAGACTTCGCAACTGAATAACGTTAATAATAACAGGTGAACAAAGGTAGATGGTTGTTTTGACCGTTTCTTGCACATTCAAAAGGCAAACACAGACCGCAAACCTGAACACTCCAGATTCTGTCTGTAGGTCTAACTAGTGTAATCGTAATGAATTGCATACTTTGGTCTAAACAGTGTGAACTATGCTGCACACAATTTTGTCGTAATGCAGCATAAGTAAGGAAAAAAGCAAACGGTTGACTACACGCTATCCGTCTTTTTTTTTTTTTTCCCATGCAGTATCAACTCTTTGTCCGGAAACATTAGTTGCTGTCTGGAAAATATAATCCAAGGGCAGCAATCATGTAAATTTTTCGTGCAACGTAAAACCTGGATTATCTTTCCTGTTATTGACGTCAATTGCGGCAGACTAGTGGACGGCTTTCGGGCGGTGTGTGTGACTCTGTGTGTGTGTGTGTGTATGTGTGTGTGTGTGTGTGTGTGTGTGTGTGTGTGTGTGTGTGTGTGTGTGTGT
>JAWQUT010000013.1:1568842-1580424 GCA_033807755.1 Ellobium chinense | reverse complement strand
CCCGCCCGCCCGTCTAACTAACTAATCTATCTAGTTCTAGATTATTTCCTCAGAGGCTATACATAAATAAGGGCCTCCGACGTCACTATCTCGTTTGTTTCTATGGTTTCATTTCATTAGGCCCAGTTTTAACCTTATTAAAATGAATGAGCTGAAGCTCTATGTCTGAGAACAAATGGGTGGGCGAACGGCCAGATGAATGAATAGAAAGACGGAGGAATGACTGAATCGAAGGGAAAGAGGGAAGGAGGTGAATATGAATAAGCTGGAATTACTGGCAGGCTTCTGTGTAATGAAATCGATTTGATGAGAAAGTATTGCATTTTATGGTTAAATTTGGATCTAGACAACAGTTGATAGAATATTCGGCTAACCTTGTAACACCTGAAGTGGCTCATCAAGGCGAATTAAAAACAAAAATACTTCTCTAAACATAAGTGTCGATTTACGTCAACTGTCATGTCCCTGGCCGGTCGGCCAGCAATGGATGCGGAGACCGTGGGAGTTTTCAAAGTCGAAGCCAAAGGTAAACACTAATGGAGGTTCATGGAAAGCTACTAGTGGCAGAGAGGGCATGAAGCCGTACACGATATCGCGCCACCCTTGTAGGTGAGGGAACTCCCTATCACGCAGCCTTGGCGTGCGCGTGAATGGTGAGAGAGGGAAGGGCCACAGAGACGTGTAGCGCAGGCCGGAACCAGCTGTCTATTACTATTCGTGTTCGGGGGTTTAAAAGGCTTTAGCTGATAACTGCAAGATGTCACTACACACGGGTAATATTAGCGGTCTTCTACCCCTTTTATGGTCATTGGGATGTGTGTATTTGATGTGTATGCGTGAGAGGAATGGGGGGGGGTGAAGGGTAGGAATAAAATATCCGAAATATTTGTAAAATGTGCCTGAGCAAATTTAGAAGCGTCATGAAAACATATTTATTTCAGTTCAAAATTGATATTATGCTCTAGACCAGGATAGGAAACTACTATTTCAATGACAATATAGAGGAGGGAAGAAATGAAACAGCAAAGAAAGAAAGAAAGAAAGATGTAACGAGCAAGGCAGGTCGCCATAGCAAATTTTGCATTTTGTATGGAGGAAATATAAGGAAGATGAAGGAGACGCACCAGAGTTTACACAGTGACCCTTGATGAGGATTCCTAATTGTCCATAGACAATGCATGACACATGAGGTTGGTGAGAAAGAGAGAGAAGAGAGAGAGAGAGAGATAGAGAGAGAGAAAGGGAGAGAAAGAGAAAGAGAAAAGATGGAAAGAGAGAGAGAAAGAACAAACATAGTACGCACTAGCCTATGCACGTGAAAAAGGACCTTGTTCACCTTCAGACTTTAGCATGAAGAGTAATTCTTCAGGATTCGTTCCTCTCCCCAGCTCATTGTTTTAAGATTTATTTGAACTCATTGGGTTACCATCCTTGGGTCGACTACGACACCTCCTCCGCCTCCCTTCGTGTGGATGCTAAGGGAGTGGTAAGGTGCAGAACCGCTGTAGACAATGCACATTCCTATCCGGTGATTTATCCCTTAAGTTCAGTTTCTCATACTTGTGACATTTTTTTGGGGTGGCGTTTTGCAATCACCTCTTGCTAAACTCATAATAATCTCTTACTAGTATACTAGGCTTGTTCCAAATCAGGCCGAAGAAGTNTTAAGTGTGTGCAGGTGTGTGTGTGTGTGTGTGTGTGTGTGTGTGTGTGTGTGTGTGTGTGTGAGAGAGAGAGAGAGAGAGAGAGAGAGAGAGAGAGAGAGAGAGAGAGAACAAACATAGTACGTACTAACCTATGCACGTGAAAGAAGACCTTGCTCACCCGCAGACTTTAGCATGAAGAGTAATTCTTGAGGATTCGTTCCTCTCCCCAGCTCATTGTTTTAAGATTTATTTGAACTCATTGGTTACCATCCTTGAGTCGACTACGACAC
The DNA here is from genome assembly GCA_033807755.1 of Ellobium chinense. NCBI lineage: Eukaryota > Metazoa > Mollusca > Gastropoda > Ellobiida > Ellobiidae > Ellobium > Ellobium chinense. The sequence continues at coordinate 1,578,488 of JAWQUT010000013.1, read as the reverse complement.
CTCCTCCGCCTCCCTTCGTGTGGATGCTAAGGGAGTGGTAAGGTGCAGAACCGCTGTAAACAATGCACATTCCTATCCGGTGATTTATCCACTAAAGTTCAGTCTCTCATACTTGTGACATTTTTTTGGGGTGGCGTTTTGCAATCACCTCTTGCTAAACTCATAACAATCTCTTACTAGTATACTAGGCTTGTTCCAAATCAGGCCGAAGAAGTTACAATAAGTACCAATGTAATCGCTCTAGCAATACCTGCGAGTATCGCGAAACGGTCATATTCCAGAACATTTTTTGAGTTGGTAAGATATTATTATACCGGCTTATGTACAGTGGAGTCCGCTTAAGATGAACAACAAGGGATCTGCGAAAAGACTTCACTTCCACTGGAATTGATATTAACCTCTTCTAAACTATTCACAACGCAAAGTTATGGGGGCTTCGCTGTGAGAAGATGATGGTTTTCATTATAGCAGTAATAAATATTTTCGAAACAATGCAGAGACTGGCCCATAAGCCAGCAATTCAGAGTTGTCTTCATTAAGCGAAAATCTAAGAGAGGCAGTTTCTTTCATTTATATAAAATAATGAGAAAATAGATCCGGACCTCACCACAAGTTCACTTCAACCGAAACCTGACGTCAAGCGAGTTCACTTCTTGTGCATTTCACTGTATATGGACAAATTAATATTACCCAATATTACCTCTTAGATCGATTTTGGTAAAAGTGTTTTAAGAAAGAGTTCCTGCGAGCAGTCGGTGACTGTCCAGTCGCACCGGTTGTTCATGTAGCAAGATAGTTTTCAGTAAGGAAAACGACGGAGATCACCATAGATGCCAATAAATTGAGAACAGAACTGTAAACAGAGACAAGAGACTACGAGAGAGGATAACTGAGTATTATACGCCTGTCTGTTCTTTACTTAGAAGACACATTCTATAGACAGTTCTTAATCAGGTAAGTCTAATGAAATCCATTTTTGGTTTAAGCGGTATAGTTGTATAAATGCGCATCTTTATATCTCCTTCCTAAAATAGAAATTTTAAAAAAAATCAGCCAATAAAAGCCAGAATCACTGGTCTTATCAGCCATTCATAGTCCATTGACAATGGAAAAGTGGAAAGCGGAAGTAATGATTGCTGGAATTGTGGCTTGCAATGTCCGGATGACCACGCATGCATGAGAGTGGTCCGTTATTTCAAGCCCGAAACTACACGATTACTTTTTCCGCAACTTGTCTGATGAATAAACAATTTATTTATAGAACAGAAGTAAGCCAAGGTCCGGGTAATAAAGAGTAATCTCAGAATCCGGGTATCGATTACCTTTTCTTCTGGCCGGCCAGGCATATCTCATACCCACTTCTTCCTTGACCTGTGAACGGAACTCTACAAGGATATCAGTGTTCTCCTAGCATTTACCTTATATGGGCTGTCGTCCGCTGTGACAATAGCGGGACAATCCCGTGCAGAGAGGTGGTATTTTCTTTGCGACTTAGTATTACGCGTAAAACACGTAGTAAGGAGGGTGTGTGACAGAAAGGAGTCTCTGGTAAGAAACAAATCTACGCGGATTTTTTGTGGGCTTTTTGTTTATCACAGGAAAAACAAATGGCTAAAATTTCTCTTGAATGAATAAAACATCCTTAATGTGAACAGTCGAGAAGTATATAAGAGTCATGGGTAAACACAAGGCTCGCACGTGGAGGTTAGGGAACAATATTCAGACAGTAGGTATATGCATGTATAAGGATTAAATTGCTGTGAAGTTAGCGTCCCTTTGGTGTAGTGGTAACAAGTTCAGGTTTGCAAGCTGATAGATCCTAGGCTCGATTCCCAGTAAGGGCATGACATTTTCTAATGTAGATTTTTTTTTCGGCCTATCTTCTCAAAATTGATCCCTCACAGTACTTTGGTAAAAATCCCTCATGGCTCACTTCCCATAACGACGTATAACAGCGTCAAGAACAGTATGAGATCGGGCTCACATTCCTCCCCCTCTAATGATAAAGGTGATAAAATACTATATGCCTTTCCACCCGGTTACATTAAGATCAAGACCATTCGCCTTGATTAATTAATCAGTCAATCAGTCAGACTCTCTGTAACATTGTTACATCCTTATGGCGCTTGAGTCCTCTCCTTCAATTCCAGGACAGTTCCAGCAGAATGCCACGTCAGCAAAGTTAATTTCTGAAAAGCTTTCACTTTACAGCAACTAGTTTCAATTTATATTTAAAGAATAAATTAATTCCTGTTAGCAACAATCAACACCAAGTATAGTTAAACTTTTGAGAAAATAATTAACTGATGAGTCATTCTGCTGGAATTGTTCCACAACCTCCTCCTTCTTCTTCTCCTCCTCCTCCCTCACTCTCCTCCCCAATCACATCCGGGAATTTACGCATGTAAATGCTAGAGACAACGACCAGAAAAGAAAACGAAGAGGAAAGGTAAAATATTTGTGGCCGTATGCATAATCCTTACGTTAGTTAACGCGTTACGGTAACCACGGGAAACTCCAAAACATCAGTAGTGTTATGTAGTTAATGCACTTCGTTAAATTAACGTATGGATTATGTATACGGCCATTGGTGAGTTGTGAAAGAGGCGTTCGCAATCAATGCATTTTTTTTTGGTTTAGCTTTTTATCGGCCTCTATTCACTGGACAGTCACATCATGGGTCAGAGGCCTATCCCATGCCTGTCCTTACAATTAATAACACTCGAATAACTCCGTGTGGAGCAACGTGGCCAAACCGTTGTGGCGTTGGAGTCCCGATCTAAAAGTAGTGGGTTCGATTCCTGACTGTGGTAATAATGCCTTGGAGAAAAATTTTGTTCACATTTTCCTCAGTCCACTCGTCTGTAAAATGGGTACCTGGCTATAGGCAATGGAAGATGTTGTCAGAATGATAATGATCAGAGCCTGTAAATGGCACCGGTACTGCATGCTCCCCATGGAGCTGAGGAAGTTCTAGAGTGATCAGGCTTGCTGGGGTAATAATAGTGTGAAGTCGCGTGAGCAGGTATAAACCTGGATACGAGACTTGTAAACCACATTATTATTAGTATTATTTTTTATAATTCAATATATACATGAGCTTTGACCATCCTTTCACAATCATTGCCTATAACCATAAAACATCTACCTACGACAAGGGAGTAATACTATGAGGTGACAGGGTGTTCCGGAGTAATATGCATGACGAATGTGGAAAAGAATGCCGGGAGTGAACAGACGACCGCAGGTGTGGCATGAAAGAATGTGATTCCTTGCATGTAGCAGCAATAAAACTACTATTCAACTGGTGGGACTCGGTTATTGCTGCCTACGAAATAGGTCACGGGATTTCACCAGCCCTAGAATAGAAACAGGACGCCGGTACTTCATCATAATGGATTCAGCTTTCAAGAGCTCCGTGTTGTGTGTTGCCATTTTCTAGAAAGGATCAGTAGACAAGGCAGGATGTACTCACACGATCGAAATAACCAAGCTGTGTAGCGCGTGATTCTGAATTGAAACGTTTTTTCTAGAGAGTCGATAAGTGTGATATAAATACACATTAGGATTTTACTCCTCTGAATATCTACCTTCGTCATTATTTGCTCTCTCTCGTCCGCTATTGGATGTGATCATTTAGGTGGGATGTTGTGGCACCCCCTGTTTATAGCCTGAACCGGTACCTGTGCCGTTCTTGTTGATAACACGCGAACAGCTGACAGGCTTAAAGCCAGGCGATAGTTTGGAACCACCTGTGACTTAATAGCTGGAGTCTAAAAAAGTATTCCATTCGTCTGAATCCGTTCCAGTATTTGGATATATAAATATATACATAGATTTCTAGTCAAGAGTGGTTAGTCTAGTCTAGTCTAACCCGGTTTGTGATCATCTGAGTTGTTAACCGAGGAATCGGCACAAATTACGTAAGTATAATAATTTGTTATGTTCATGTAAAGTGTTTGTTCATAACTTGACTAAGTGGACCAGAGTAGACTGTCTTACATGTTTTTTAAACATTCTCGTGACTCTCAACAGTTTGGGTGAAACAATAATCATAACCATCATTTTGAGACTTAGACTAGAAGTCTCGTTTCCAGGCCAGTACCCGTTCGCGCGACTTCACATCAGTGGTACCCTAGCAGGCTAGATTACTCAAGAACATTCTCAACATCCTGGGCGAGCATGTAGTGCTACTAACCATTTCCAGACGCTGATCACTAAGATTCTGACAATATATTTCGCTATGGTCAGATACTCATTTTACAGATTAGTGAAGTAAGGAAAATATGAATGAACCGTGTTACCAAAGCACCTACAACATACCCGGGAATCGAACACACAACTTTCAGATCCGAGTTCAATGCTGTAGGCCTAACCTTTCGGCCCCGCTGCTTCACGTTAGCACATGCCACCCATTATCGTAACACACACATACATACGAGTACTTGAACGACCATCCACAGTGACACATTCCGGAACAAAAAAGTGCCAGATGGTTCCTAGGACTAGTTTTGGGCTAGTGATGATTTGATACAGATATCGAAAGACAGAAGGGATGTGTATTTCAGAGAGACAGCAGGTTGTCAGTGTGCGAGTAGTGTATCTTTCGGTTTGGGCTGTCTCTCGGGACAGCGCTTTTATCGATCAGATCTAGACTGCATCGATAGAATTCATTTAGTGTTAGCAACTCACCAGGTTGATTCCATGGATAGGAGACCGGCCAGCAGATAAATGTTATGTTAGATTTTGGCAGGAGTGACTATGCATAGAGGTCATTGTACAGTGTATGTTTAGAAGTCATCGAGATTGAAGTCTCCGAGCAGGCAGGCAGAGAACGAGAGAGAGGGAGAAAGCAGGGGGAAGAGAGAAATGGATGGATGGATGGATGGATGGATGGATGGATTGGTTGGTGGGTGAGCGGGTGGGTGGGTAGACAGAAAGACAGGCAATAGGAGACAACCAGACAAACAGACAGACAGACAGGCGGACGGACAGACGAACAGACATACAGATAGATAGATAGACAGACAGACAGACAAACGGAGTATAATATCTAGGTAGTTATTTAGATGGAGAGAAACAGACAGAGCAAAAGACTTGAGAGAGAAATCGGCAGAGATATTGTCGTCAGACTGTGGTGAAGAATAGCATACACCCACACACATACATCACACACACAGAAAGAGAGACGGAGAGACACACACAGAGAGAGAGAGAGAGAGAGAGAGAGAGAGAGAGAGAGGAATATAATAACGAAAGAAAAGAGAGGCTTGGCAACAGACTGAGAGAGAAAAGACTATAAATAATTAACAGACGGATGTTTTAAAGGCAGTTCTCTAGGTACGAAGTTGCGATATTGCGAGAGTGTAGTACCAAACGAGATACACTCTTAACACCAATCGAGATAACCTGTAACACACAGTATGTTTATGTTCAGTGTCAAGGCAGCTTTCCATCAACCTCTAAACTCGAGATGCCTTAACCTTGAATGAACCCNCAGACATGCAGATAGATAGATAGACAGACAGACAGACAGACAGACAAACGGAGTATAATATTAAGGTAGTTATTTAGATGGAGAGAAACAGACAGAGCAAAGGACTTGAGAGAGAAATCGGTAGATACATTGTCATCAGACTGTGGTGAAGAATAGCATACACCCACTCACATACATACACACACAGAGAAAGAGAGAGAGAGAGAGACAGAGAGAGAGAGAGAGAGAGAGAGAGAGAGGAATATAATAACAACAGAAAAGAGGGGCTTGGCAACAGACTGAGAGAGAAAAGACTATAAATAATTAACAGACGGATGTTTTAAAGGCAGTTCTCTAGGAACGAAGTTGCGATATTGCGAGAGTGTAGTACCAAACGAGATAACCTGTAACACACAGTATGTTAATGTTCAGTGTCAAGGCAGCTTTTCATCAACCTCTAAACTCGAGATGCCTTAACCTTGAATGAACCCATTTTGAATTAATTATAATAGAGGGTTCTGCCTATGTGCAGCCTCGTTATGCATCGATGTTATGTGATGATTCACAGCACACTGTGAAAGTAAACTGAAACCTCCTTTTTTTTTCTGTCGCATTTCGATCAATGTGGAAGTGGCAGGGGGGATGGAGGGGAAAGCGAGGGGAGGGGTGTGCTTAATGACCTCGGCCTCTTTAGATACCGCAGAATGTGTCTGCTTTCTAAGGGGTGGGCAGCTTGACTCAAAAGATCGTGTTGAGGCGAACTTTTCCCCAGTTTGATTACTCGACTCAAATTTAGAGGATCGAGTTTAAGATCGAGCCTTACTTCCGATTTTTGAAAGCCGTTTATATGGCTCAATTAACAATTGACTGATCGTGCCAGGCGTGACAGTTTATCAACAAAAAGTTCATTGTCGCACCTCTCTATAAACAGATAACATCATGAGGCTAGTGTTACTATTAGATTTTAGGCAGAGATATACTGTAAGGACCGTGTGTGGAATGGTCGCTTTGGTATTGGTGAGGATCCTTTGGTTGTTTTCTAATAAGTCTCTGGAGGGAGAAAATAAAATATTGTCCTCACAAATTGCGTTTCTGTCACACAAAACAAGTCGATTTTTTGGGAGTGGGGGATGGGGATGGGGGTTGGGAAAAGAGATGGAGGGAAGAGGAGTGGAGTGGCATAAACGCCACCATAGTGCGATCTCAGCTTGAGCTACGATGTGCAGTCCTTAGGGTTAGGACTAGGCGTGTATCAGAACGCCTAGGGTTAGGACCACTGTATGAAGAAGTGTACATTACGGCGAATTAGAACGCTAGCTGGAAATAGCTCCTTCTTGAAAATATCAACTCAGTATCGATATTTACGATCCACGCAGTGAAACTACGACTTTCCGAAATTAGAGATCGGTCCACCGTATTCCCCTATCTCGCCTGTCTAAGATAAAGAAGGAAAACGACGAAAACACATGTATGCTGTTTTACGGCCCCAAGCCCCAGCGAGAATTAATTAAGGACTCTAGTGGTGTTCGTATGAAATGGATTGCCTCATGTGGCGCTGAAGGTTACAGACCTTTTCTTTGTGTGTGCGATACGGGCAGTATGCATTTTGGACACCGCCCTGCCCTCCCCCTCCTCCCACGGGCCAACTTTTCTGTATCATCCAGTTCCACAATTATTTGACCAAACTTTCGAGATTTACTGACGTTAGACAAATGGCAAGTCCATGAAAATTATAGATCTGGCATGGATATTTGTACACAAACCCGCTTTTATTAACGTAGGTCCAGACAGAGAATACCTTTCTTCGCTTATTCAGATACATGAAAATATCATTGTCAACAAAGAGCATAGCATGCTCATGAAGGCATTATGCCAAACAAAACAAGAGAAGCTTAACGCTTGCATGAGCCAAATTACAAAAATCTCTTTGAGCCATTTAATGAAATTTTCTCGAACCACAGGAACGTTCTGAGATGCCAAGATCAGTCCGCTGCAGTCTCGTACGTCTGTCTGGAGCCACCACTGTGCTCAGATTATAATTTATTTACAGTGGGGGTCCTTCATTTACATTTTTTGTAGTTTTCATTTCGACGAAAATAGAGTAAACAGTTCGGCATTTATTTTTTCTTACAGATGACATTGGGAAACGCTACCTGCACAGATTATACTCTTACAAGTTCAGGGCTACATTTCACTGACGTATCGGTGCGGTGTCATGTTATACGATTATTTTTACACAAACTATCCAAAGGACAGATTTTTATATGGATTTTGGAATAGTTAGGTTCCTTCAACCTAAAAAAAAATAGCTGGTTTTCCGTAAACTAGAATATGTGTCCGGGAATCAGAACGCGTCCGGTACTTCGATTCCACTTCCAGGTGTGGGTACTGAGTGTGTGGAAAGAGGGCAAAAAGAAATAAAAAAAGAATATGGCCCGTCTTGCACAGGGTCTGGGATCGGGGAATCGAGAATTGAATTTAGGCCTACATTAATTTTGCATGCCTGTTATCTTACCCACGGCATGCATAGTCCGTAATTTTTAACTGCTGTTTTTTTTTTTTTGTGAGGCACATGGGACTACTTGACTCTCACAGTCCAACATGGCTTTTCAGGAATTCAATAGTCAGCAGTTTGTTTACAAAAGAGCGACGGAGAAGGAAATGCCGTTATCGATTATCGCCGAAGGGCTTGCTCAGAATGAATCATTTCATTTCCCGTCTCCTCTTAAAGGGTTCAGAACTGACTTTTCGGGTTTATTTTATACCGCGGAGTCCTGTTAAGACATTATAAACTACAGACTTTTAAAGAAAATGTTTGCCGAGGGAAAGACGAATTCGTGATATTCCGCATGTGAGTCTGACTCTGACAACGTTGGCGAATGTACACGAATCACTGACATGATCGTTTTCGTAGGCTACAGTGACATACTACCTACATGCATGCGTGCAGACTGATATACAGTAGTGGGCTCCACTCAAGAGCACTCGTCGCTTAATCGCAAGATTTTCTTTCCCCAATAAGCAGGTGTACAAATCTCAGGCAGAGAGAGTCATTTTATTACTCCTCCACGTATTCACAATCTCTGCAAGCCGCGATGGAGTTGCATTTAAACGAAATGAACTGTATTAGCTGGCATTTTGCAGAATCATATCATCGACAGGGAAGTTGTGTTTGCAAGTAGACGAAAACCTACAGATCAGTTTTAGCGAACAAGGAAAGTGGTGGAAAGTTAATATGTTTTTTATTAATTTTTAGCTTACTATTTTTGGATGCTCATATTATTGCCACCCGGAAATAATGATGTCGGAAGTCCTTAAAGTAATCTAAAAATATTTTTGATATATGAGCGAATAAGATTCTTTTACCTGCTCTTATAAAAAAAAAATTAATAATGCGGTTTAAAAGTCTTTTATCCAGGCCAGTGCTCGCTCTCGCGACTTCACACTATTATTACCCCAGCAGGCCTGATCACTCTAGGACTTGCTTATCTCCCTGGGAGCATACATTGTCGCAGCCATTTACAGGCGATGATCACTAGCATTCTGAAAATATCCTCCACTGCCTTCAGCCAGGTACTCATTTTACAGACGAGTGGGCCGAGGAAAATGTGAATGAAATGCTTTCCCAAGGCACTTTCAACATGACCGTGGTCGGGAATCGAACCCACGACCTTTAGATCTTGAGTCCAACGCCTTAACCGTTCGGCCACACTGCTCTTGACTCTTGTTCTGGAAATGACACGGTAATTATATCACAAGTTGACCGAACTGATATACCGAAAAAAACAATGAATTAAAAATACATTTTTTTCAATTGTTTTTTCTTAATTTTTGGAACGAGGCGTGTGGATTTATTTCTCCATTTCACTCAAAACTGGCAGTGTAACTGAGAGCCATAAACTCACTGTAGATAATCCCTTTTCCTGGACAGTAGCGGTGTGCTTTGTGCCTCCAGACTTATAGAAAATTGATTTTCGCACATTCGGATGACCTGTTCCATTTTTTAAATTGGCTTCCATGCGCTTGGCGTCACTGCCTACTGTACTTTGCCTGGCTGATTTGGTGTTATGAAACCAAATTCTATGGATTTTTTTTTTAAGGGGGCTAGCGTCAAGACAAATCGTTTAAGGCTCTCTCTCTCTCTCTCTCTCTCTCTCTCTCTCTCTCTCT
>JAWQUT010000013.1:1544752-1559390 GCA_033807755.1 Ellobium chinense | reverse complement strand
TGTGTGTGTGTGTGTGTGTGTGTGTGTGTGTGTGTGTGTGTGTGTGTGTGTGTGTCCTTCCTTCCCTGTCTCTCTCTCTCTCTTTCAGTGCCTGGCCAAGATCATACAACACAAGGCTCTCAGTAGTGTATGTGTGGGTATGTGTGTGTGTGTGTGTGTGTGTGTGTGTGTGTGTGTGTGTGTGTGTGTGTGTGTGTGTGTGTGTGTGTGTGTGTGTGTGTGTGTGATGGAGTCAAGGCAGATCATGGCGTGTTAATGCAACTTAAATCATCGCTTTGAAAAGTATTTGCCAGTGCGAGACAATTAATACATTCATGTAGCTAGTATTGTCAGGGGATTTGAATTACAGTAAAACCTCTCAATCTCGTATTCCTGGGGAGCAGTCATTAATATTACACATGATGGAAGTCAGAGAGTCAGATGGACGTAGTACCAGTATCAGGCAACCCATATATTAATTTCGGAATTGGGTTTATGCATGACTGAAGGACAATATCATGGGATTCTCTAAAGATCCTATGCAGGGACGAACTTGATTTCGCCGTAAATGAGTGAGCATTTGTCATTGTTTAACAAAGAAAAGGGGTTAGGGAAAGGGTTGAATTACGGCGAAATCGAGCACACTGCTATGCAGATTGTCAAAAGGCAAGGGTCAAAACCCGGAAGTCCAGCAACTTTTATAAACAAAGTCGAGAAACTGACACACCTACGAATTCATGCTCGCTAAATGGCGAAAGAGATAGTTTGCCGCGTGCATATATGTTTCAGTTTCAGTTCAATTTTGTTATAGGTATATGCCAAAATTGAACATAAATTCTTACATACATTAATTTGAATAATATTTACAAATCATCCATTAATATTTTCACATCATTTCATACAGTTATCTGTCGCACATCCATCTTTCCATTACTACATATCGTACCATCCGCGCTCACAACTCGACTGTCATCCATTTCTATCTTCACACGGCAACCAAATGCTGTCTCTTTTTTTCTCTTTCTCTTCACAAGCTAATCGTCCGTATACGCTTTCGTGTTTTCATATGCCACCCTCTGTTGTGACTTCGTGAGTAACATTGTCAGAGAATATTAGGAACTTCAGTCCAGGGTATTAGGACGAGTATGTGGGTTTTGGGAGTAGCTGCATGAGATTCGAGGTCGCGAAATGTTATTGTAGGTTGTAGAATAGGGACGGACCGATTTCCATCCCAGTGCTCGAATCTCGATTCCACGTAAGGAATCGTTTGGAATCGATTCCAAACTCTGAAATTGGATCGTTTCTAAGTATTCCTGTAAATAGACCTCGGCTGACTGAATCCTAGCAACTACCATAAATCTGTACTATTAAAGTTCACAGATTACAAAATAATTATTAAAATAAATGATATGGGAGAGGTAATTACATCAATCCTTTTCTCTACCAGGGACGGGCTGTCTCCTTTAAATGACTCAATACCATATGTTTACAATGAATGCAAAGTAGTAATAAAGTGAATTTATGGTTTTCCTAGCCTTAAAAAACGTTATATCAGATTACAGATTGATAACCCAGGGCCTTCACCTTATACAGCTTTATTTTTAAGCCACTAGTCCAGGGTATTAGGACGAGTATGTGGGTTTTTGGAGTAACTGCATGAGATGTGGCAAGTGCTTGGAGTCGTACTCGATTCTTCTGATTCCACGTTGCAAAGTATTGGGAGTCCAATCGATTCTAGAATCTGTAGATCGCCATTCCTATTGCAGAGTAGATAACACACACAAACGCACACACACACACACACACACACACACACACACACACACACACACACAGACACACAGACACACATACACACACAACACACACACACATGAGCGCACACACACACACACATATATATGCACACACATATGCACACACACACACACACACACACACACACACACACACACACACACACACACACAAACGCATTCATGCACGCAGCCAGTGTCTGCCACTTCAGACCTTTTGACGGCGCCTTTTGTTATCATTTTGTTTCTGCTGTTGACAAATTGGAGAGTCACACGTGCATGATTAATACATGAGACGATAGACTCTTTGTTGCTATACTTTGTAGCAGAGTTTTAAGCGATAGAGGAAAATGAACGTATGGGGAGGGGGGNGATGGGGGTAAGGGGGATATGGTCCGGGGGCATTCTGCACAGAAGTCTGCATTTCGCCACGTTTGCCCCAGGCAAGGGAGTAAGACCCCCAAAACGCTTTGTCGCGTAGTTTTGATCGAGGCGTGTTATTACTGTAATTACATTTAAGTAATTTTGGTTATTAGCTCAAACTTTTCCCTCCACGTTTGTGGGGATTTGGAGTTTGGCTGTTTTTGCTCAGCAAATTTTTACATTTGATGACCGGTCTTATCTAGTTTTACAACGGGCGCTATTGTATGTATGGCGTAGACTTTGTGATAATGGGGAATTTTCTATTCCATATCCGGGTACTCGTCAGTATATTAAACTCGCCTTTAATATCTTGGACGAAATAAGAAACTCGATCGAAACTGATAGTCTTAGGACCAGTTTTTAGGACCATGGATCCAGAACAAACAAAAGGACAAGGAACGCAACAAACTGTTGCAAAAAAAAGAAAAATCGACGAAGTTAAGTGCAAAAACGCGACGATTTATATGCCGAGTGNGTGCTATTACTGTAATTACATTTAAGTAATTTTGGTTATTAGCTCAAACTTTTCCCTCCACGTTTGTGGGGGTTTGGAGTTTGGCTGTTTTTGCTCAGCAAATTTTTACATTTGATGACCGGTCTTATCTAGTTTTACAACGGGCGCTATTGTATGTATGGCGTAGACTTTCCACATCCGGGTACTCGTCAGTATGTTAAACTCGCCTTTAATATCTTGGACGAAATAAGAAACTCGATCGAGACTGATAGTCTTAGGACCAGTTTTTAGGACCATGGATCTAGGACAAACAAAAGGATAAGGAACGCAACAAACTGTTGCAAGAAAAGAAAAATCGACGAAGTTAAGAGCAAAAACGCGACGATTTATATGCTGAGTGACGTCAGACGTGACGAAATTTACAACAACAAAAAAAAACAACCGCGACGAAATGGAAGAGCTCCTATTTGCAGTGATTGATAATAGACTCTCAGTCATTGGAGGTAGACAGGGCTTTGTGGATAGGTGGTTTCCGATGTTGTGGGCGGAGGCATAGTCCTCCTCCTGCCCCCCGCGTTATCTACACCTTGGAGATTAGCAGTCTCCTCATGACTCGTAAACCAAATAAATGGTGGGTTTCATGAAGTCCGGGAAGGTCTGATTACGAAAGAGTGATTTTGCCGAGTTTGATTGTTTCGCTGCTGTGGAATGATTCCCCGAAGTCCCACAAGTTGTGTTGCCACTCGTAGGGATTTTCCCTTGCGGTGGGCTAAATGGCTTCGAAGGGGAAAATGGCTTTTCGTAAGTTGTTTAGAAAAAAAAAAATCATTAATTGTAAGTGGGTAAAATGCCTAATTTTCTCCCAATTCACAGTAAAATTATTGGATTTTGCCCACAAAATTTGCAGTAACATCATGCGTAGAGAAATTTTGGGAAGAAAATCACTTTTGCTGTTGGAGGAAGCACATGACCAGGGTGGCAACACTGACCCACAAGCAGCGGGGGAAGAAACATTCGTTTAAGGGAAAATTGCTTGATCGATGGGCGTCTTAAAAGTGTAGACATTTTACGTTATAGGTGAACTTCGGACGCCGATCTTATTTCTTCCGATGTGTTACCCGAGCCAGGCTTTATTTAGTGACGGGTTCTAAGCTGTACAGCTATTATCGCCATTTGGACGTTTTCACCATTTCCTTCGTCTTAGTTCTGGACACTAAAAGCAAGTCACGTCACGCATAATCAGAGCATTGAAATGCTATTGATTCACTTGCCACCATTGAGATCCTTTCAACTCTCAAGTCACCTCTTCGACACCTTCTCCATACAAAATAACTCTCTCTCAACCCTGGTGTTCCTGTCCATCTTCCATCTTCGAGCCCAAGATGTCTATTTGCATTTATTCATTATCACTGTATGAGTCCTTCCCTCCCCCTCCACCACAACACATACACGTTGAACGATCATTAAATCGAGGCCTTCTCTTTGACATGCAACTGCTGTGATCTTCAGTTTAGTAGTAGTGTTTGTGTTGTATTGTACCTTGACTGACAAGCGCATCCACAGTTGTGTGATTTATGGAAATGGCCAGGAAGGCCTACAAATGAACACAAATCTTAAATCATGAGTAACAAATTCCGATTGAGTCGTCAAAGAGAAGAAATTTTTGAGTGTTGATCCAGCCCAGTTCAGATTCGAATCAAGTATCGTGGTCGTTAGTTCCTCTCTAATGAACGCTTTCATCGCTTCATGTTTACCGTGCTTTGTCTATGTAGACCATTACCTACCAACACCGATGGTTTGCTGTGCCAGTAACCAGAGTGACGCTAAGGAAAGACATTTGTTCTGTATGGAAGAACTGGAACCTGATCCTTTACATTAAAACATCCACCATCTCCAGGTATTATTTCCCAACGCCCCCACCCCATCGATCGATTACAGTGTGTTAGGATTAAATAGCTGTAAATTAATTTGTCTGTGTTATTGACGAAGTGGTACATGATTTTTTTTTTTTTAACACGAAAGGAGTGCCTTGTTTTTTTGTGTTTTTCTTTTGACATGTCAGTATAATGGTCGACCTTAAGAGTGACATGTCTGGTTATTTTAGCTTTTCAAGCCTGAATAAGGCCCTTGAGTTAACAGAATAGTGACACATCGCCGCCTGGGTTGGAGACTGTCTTAAGTCCTTAAATGACTTTCAAGACTTACGTAGTATTATTTCCGGGCGGCAAGTCATAATCTGACTGGCATCATCAGTTGACTGTCATGCGCAAAGTCAACTGACAGAGCATCCTGTTGGTTTAGCAGTAACAACTTTTCGCATCCTGTTATTTAGTTTAATAAACGAATGCCCATCTTAATACGACAAGGTTTCATAGTCTGTAATCCGCTTTCCGTGGGAATCGGCTTACTTGCTATTTCCTTCCTTGAGTACTCATGTTTTAGAGTGGGTCGTCCAGACCATACGTCAACGGTTCGTCCTATTTACTCGATAAGGTTCCTGGCTCGTGTTGGTTTCTCTTTTCAGCCTATTTGACAATACGTAGGAGGTGACTTGAGAATGTGGCTTCGATGTCCTTTAAAGTGCGTTCAATGTCCTATTTTTGATGGAGAAAATAACGGAGAAGGTAATTTACCGAAATTTGCCGCAAAAGTGCAGGTGGAGGACAGTTACTCTTGCTTCCAGCGTGACCCGTAATGTTTAGCGGGTCAGTGTACTGTTCTTGAGGATTACAGCGCTAAGGGGGTTTTTCTCTTCCTCTTCTTTTTTGTCATACGGTGCGTTTATATTTAGAGAGCAAAAGAAGGAACTAATCCCTAGTTGTTATTGTTGTTATCCAAACAAGATCATGTTAAAGGACCTTCCGTGTACTAGAAATTAAAGAATATTGGAAATATTATACACTTCTATTAGGATGATTACTTAAAGTGTTACATTGTAAATTGTAAAGAATATTGTTATGCAATGCACAAAAATCATTAAACGAACCTCATATGAATTTATGTAAGCTCATTGCCCTCAACCCACATCCCAACTCTGTATTATTAAGCACATAATTGTTAGTTTATTCTCCTAAATTCGTCTGGCGCAGTTTCATTAATTATGTATTGCATGTTTTGCATTTGCTTTGTTGTTTGTGTCCAGGTCCGACTGTACAAGAACTAGTAGGGCATTGTGTTATATTGACTTAAATTCTATATCAGATTTTAACATATTTTTCTAGGACAGTTATGGCTAAATCAGTGATAAGCCGAGGGTTGGACCTCGCGAGGCCTCAGACAAGAAAAATGCCCAGAGGGAAACTCGTCCCAAACAGATTCTAGTTCTATCTCGCAGCCACCTTGCCGATGTAGTAGGTTGCCACAGACGTGAAAAATCTGGGAAGAAAAAAACTGAAAATTGCCATTGACATTTCTATACGACATTAGCTGGATTCAGCGAAAATTGCCAGCTCTCATAGAAAGATCATGGACAATTTCAAAAATTGGATTGGCAGTTCATAATTTAGTCTGGAAAGCAGAGTTGCTAAACTCTGGATAAATTTCATGCAATGAAGGTGTTCTGTGATGATTTTTACTGCGTTATTATCATGGTTAAATAAAACAAAAATCTTAGACCACTTGCAAATGTCATGGAAAAGTCGTGGGGGAAAAAAAACCCGCAGTCTGTGGCAATTCTTGACGTCAGAATGTGCTAATCTTTCACATTGAATGCCTACGCTCGAGCACTTGCTTTTGCCTGCTTCTTGTGAACTACAGCTTTGCTTAGTTTGCTCTCGGTATTTTTGTGATGTACCAAACTGATGTTTAAGTTAATCACAAAGGGGTGTTTTTACTGTCTGATGGTGGGTAGTAACCTTTCAAGGGCCGGTCATCAGGATTAAGGGCTGAGGGGAGACAATGGATTGGATAGGAAAAAGAATATTCGTAGTTCAGGGCCAGTACAGTGACAGGATGTACCCATTTCTTCTTCAAAAATATACAAGAAATAAATCAACGAAGGGAAACGCAAACGGGTTACTTCTAGGTAATACCCTTCTTTATTGAACAAGAACGATCATTGTATGTATTAGTGCGAAGCAGGGTTGCTAGTTTTAGCAGTGCCCTAATGTCACATCGGATTACCTGTACGTACATACACACACACACACACACACACACACACACACACACACACACNCTTGCCATGCTCGCGAAAGTTTGATCTTCGCGATAAGCCATTTCCGAATTTTAGCGAAAAGGATATAATATCTTTGCGACAAGCTATTTCCGACTTTTTGCAAAAATAAGATCTTGACGAAAGGCAAAAACACTTCAAGAGTAATTCATCATCCGGAAAGGCTCATGAAAACATATTTTTTTTTCATACGGTATAATTATGATAAAACTGTACGTAGGATTTTAACAAATGTACATTATTGTAAGAGGCGCACTCTCTTAGAGGAAAATCGAGTGTTAATTGAGAGTGGGTGTGATTCTCTTCAGGTTAATGCATTCATTACCGATCACACAACGCTAGAAAATGATCTGAACTATCCATTTGCCTTCATTTGTTTTAACCTAATTTTTGTACTCAGTACAGCAAAGGAGAAGGTTTCGTGGAAGAGTTTAAGGCTGTCCAGAGTAATTCAAAATGATGGGGTTCTTTATTGACCTTTTTTCTTTTGTTAAGGACAAGTAGCTTTAACCCATTCCCTTGATATGTCCTAAAAACTTCCTCGGTTGGGTAAGAAAAAAAAACCAACAAAAAAGACCACAGACACTGATTCCAGGACAATGTGCACTTCATTCAATAGAACTTCATTAACATGCAATGCCATTTCAGCCTAGAAACTGATTTTTCAGTATTATTTCATTTTAGGAAATGGCTTATCTGTTGAAGTTCAAATTATTTTTTTTTTATTGAAGACACGATTTAAACTTCCAATTTTTTTTTAAAATCAGATCTGGACTAACATTTTAGCATCGGCGGAAATTGCCTTTGGGTTCACAGTTCAGTAATATCAGGCTAATCAAGTACAAGTATACATCGAAACTGGGAAGCTTAATTATACGTTTGTATAATAATTAAGCAGTGTCTCAATACCATTATGACAGCATCATTCTTATCTTTATAGGCATAGAGACGTTGTTACTATGTGGGACATCATCCAGGTTTTGTTAGCTGTGAAAAGTTTTCTGGGTCATATACCTAGAGTAAGTCAGTTCGGGTTTAACATTTTATTTTTTCACTCACATCTCAACAAGTAGTACCTATGTGCAGGTCATACATTCTTTTACATATCACACGCCATGAACTAAAAACAGGCATTCTAAATTGAGGCAAGCACACATTTTTCCAGATCATTGTACTTACAAAAACTATGGGTAAATCACATTCCCAAAATGTTTACAACACAACTATAGCGAGAATCGAACCCACGACCTTTTTTTTTCTGTCATAAATCCAAGGTTGTAAACATTATTTGGCCTTCCTTAAGGACTGGTTGTTCCGCTTTTTTCCTGTTCTGACCAGCCATACAATGCACTTGGAGAAAGGGGAAGAGGGGAGAAGGAGAAATGACCTTGTCTTCTTTACGCTCTGGCACACAGAACCAGTTTCGATGTTTTTGTCCCTGTTGTCTGAATCTCGTGATCTGATTGCCATCCGCCCATTTCCCTGTCTGTCGTAGGGTTCCAGTAACGGATAGAAAGGAGGTGGGGTGGAGAGGGGAGGGGTGATGGATATCATTGACCATCGTCGGATCGGTCAGCAGTTGGCTTGAATTATTCATGAGCCACAATCTTTTTATTTATCTTTTCAGTTTTTTTTTCTTCTCCCCCCTCTTCTCTTTCGTGCCCTCAGTCTCTATCTTTCCCTCCCTTTTTACCCCTCCATGTCCGTCTCTATTCTCTTTCTATCTCTGTCTATCTATCTCTCACTTAAATCATTCAGAATACGAGACGCAGCACAGGTCTCGATATTGTCTTCTTCTTTCCTTGTGGAAACGTCTGCGCGTTGTTTACTTGCAGAATTTCTCAACTTGCGGAGTTTTTCCAATAATGAATCAGTTTTATTATTCTTTGTTCAGTCAACCGGGCAGTATGGCTTGTGATAAAAAGACGGCTTCCAGCATTGTTCTGAAAGTCAGATCATGAAAAATTATTTTGATTAGTGTGGTGGTGTAAGTAAAGCCGAAGTTTTCTCTCGATGTCATTCATGCAGGTAGGTTGGAAGATTTTCGGACGAAGCTATTCACTACGTCATCACAGATTCCAATTCTGATGACAAGTTCGTAATTTCGATTTTGTGAAGTATTCAAGACCGTGAGTAAACTTTATCGCCGCAAAAATAATAGAAATTGGATCAATTACTCGGGGAACCCTTTAATGTAGGTTGTCTACTAAATGCACACTACAGTGAAACAATAGAGTGGGCAAATAAAAGTTATTCACCGTGAAGATCTTCAAACGAAATGTTCGTGTGTGTTTGTATTATTATAGAAGCTGCATGCTCTGAAACACTGGATACGCTGTTCTGAGCTGTTGGAACACGGCAAATCAATATTTTTATTTAATGTCCCGGTGGATCTTCAGTCTGTTTGAGAATATTTCCACAGACCAGTACGCCCTGAATTTGGAGATTGAGGGGGAGGGAAATGCTTGTGTTTAGACATTCTCTTTGTATCTTCATGTTGCCTTTCGAAGACGCTGTGTCCGTTGTTTCGAAATAATTGTATTAAGGCGAAGTCTGCACAGCAGAGAGATGGATGGCCGTGGTGTTAAGTTGTTAAATACCGGCATCAGTTAGTTTCAGAATATTTCCACGGACCAGTACGCCCTGGATTTGAAGATTGAAGGGGAGGGAAATGCTTGTGTTTAGAAATTTTCGTTGTATCTTCATGTTGCCTTTCGAAGACGCTATGTCCGTTGTTTCGAAATAATTGTATTAAGGCGAAGTCTTCACAGCAGAGAGATGGATGGCTGTGGTGTTAAGTCGTTAAGTACCGGCATCAGTCCGTTTCAGAATATTTCCACGGACCAGTACGCTCTGAATTTGGAGATTGAGGTGGGGAGGGAATGCTTGTGTTTAGAAATTCTCTTTGTATCTTCATACTGCCTTTCGAAGACGCTGTGTCCGTTGTTTCGAAATGTCTTCACAGCAGAGAGATGGATGGCTGTGGTGTTAAGTTCCTAAGTACCGGTAATGGTCGCTTGGACAACGGTAACAGATGTGTTTATTTCTCCCACTGACGCTTTCAAGTTATTAGGGCCATTTATCTGGAAACACGACACACACTGGATGCGACCTCCTGCGTCAGGAAGTCAGATGTTGATTTTTGGCTAAGCGACAATCAGGTCTAAACCAGTCCTTTGTATATATACACGTGTATATAAGGTGTGTGTAACTGAGGGGTACTTTTGTATTCTGTAGGTGGTAGATCCACATAAGAATATAGACTAATTAGAATAATATTAGAGCCTATTGTTAAGACAACGGAACCTCGATATTAAGTCTTCAGTGTACGTATTATTATAATTGAATTTCTTATTAGAATTGAATTTCACATTATTATTATAATTGAATTTCATATTATTATTATACATGTAATTGAATTTCACATTCGTTATTAATTTAATATTATATCATTATGCAAGTGCGCCTCTGTACAGTGTACACCTAAATGAAAAGTAATTTTTGTCCATGATCCAAGAGCATTTTAATGTCCAGGTTCTTTAGTATCTCGAAATCTATTGTATTTCCATTTATTCTCGAAATAAAACACCAGTGCTCGTCACATGGACATGATTTATATTTAATATATTTCTTCTAGAAAGATCCGTGTGCATTAAAAATTTCAAGTCTGATCAGAGGCAGTGCTTTACTGCTGGTCCTGACGGTAGCTGCACTTGAGGATAACCTCCAGTCTAGTAGCGTACATAGTAACCCATTGAATGATTTCAGAAATAGGGAATCCTCGTCAGTATTTTTGTTCGATGAACTGATCCCAGCAGAGGACTGATCTTCACCAAGCAATGCGTGCTTCGGTCTTTATCGAGGTTGGGATCAGTCCATCAAACAGAAACTTTGATGAGAATTCCTTTTCTCCTTTATCAGCAAATCAATAAACCATTGTTTCGAATGATTGTTATGGATTTTATCGGCTCTTCACATTTTTTAACACCGGAAGACAGCTGCGTTGCACATGAATACTATTGCAGCCGGTACGTTTAACAGTAATGCGACTTTACACGAATGTAGTACTATTGGTGACGTAGTTTACTCGACCCATGAACTGAGCGTCGTCATACTTGGCGTGAGATAAGCTTATCTCGGCGTTTCCGCTAGAGGAGACACTTCCTTTGATCTTTTCTCTGAAAATAGTTTGTTGAGATGAGAAAATACTTCCGGCGCCGCCAGTTACTCTTTAATAGTCAATCCATGGCCTTGCAGGATTCAAAAACATGGGCGGATGGATGGCAGAGTCATGTCCTTCAGATAAATCAGTCAGTTTGCAAGCTGTATCGTGACTCGCAAAGACTGACTTAGATATTCATGGCTCAGGATCTGATGTTTGCAAGGATCTCGACGACCTTGGCTATATTTAGGACATGATTATAGATCTGTTTACGTATTCATTGACTCCTGTCTGGCGTGGGCCATGCTCAGGTCTCGATAGGAGATCATCAGTGCCAATCTATCAGATTCTGCCTATGATTGCCACGGGAGATGGGATGATCTGTGTAATGACTTCATGATGTCTCTTCATCAAAGGGCAGAAACTGTCTTTCCTCTCTCTCTGTTTCTTTATCTCTCCCCATCTCTCTCTCTCTCTCTCTCTGACATTCTGTTTCTCGCTCTTTCCCTCTCTCTCTCTCCGCATCTCTTCTCTTTTATTTCCTTGTCATCTCATCCTGTTTCTTTTATGTCATGATGTAAATAGTGGAGACTTAGGAAGATTTACCCCCGTAATACACACAAAAGTCTGTACCTCCAGACCTACCTTCCATCTGCCCCCGGAGATTCAGCTGCCTCACATGACAGACAGGTTTTACTGTATCACAAAACTTACTGACACTATCCCCATTCCCCTTCTCTATGCAGCCTCCTCACCAAAACACTCCCATCTTACACCATTGTGACGTTCTCTTTATTAACTGGTATATCATAGAACTAACTTCAGGCTTGGTTAGTTACGGAAGTTCTGAGAAACCAGTAACATTGAAACAGAATGTATCGATGAATCTGACTGACTCTTACTGTTTGAAACAACACTCCTCCCACGACTGTGTATTACAAGGCTCTTACTCATAGCTCCGGACTGTTCAAAGAATTTAGCATTTTCGCTACCTCATGTTATTAAAGTGCAGGTGCCACCAAAGTATCATGGTGGATTGGCCTGACTCAAGTAATACTCATTATATTGGACATAAGATTTCTTCTCCCGGGACAAGTCAGTACGTCTTATAGCAGTGCCGTCTTATTACAAAAAGCACATATGTACTATAACTTACAGCACACACACACACACACACAGTGTATGTGCGACTTTTTGTCACAAGATGGCAGAGCTGATTGTAACATAGGGGGAGGGCTCACATGTTTTTTTGTTTGTTTTTCTTGGTAGCGAAAGGCGTAATGTCAGTTATGACACTTCGGCATGCAGGAACTATAAAAAGGTACATTGTGTTTTGATAAATCAGCTGAAATGATCCTATTATGGCAGCTCTGATAAAGTCCTGACATGACATACATCCCTGCGTGACTGCAGCTGGCTGATTAATTATAAGATGGTATTTATACAGTCTCATGGAGCGGTTGCTCTCTTTGGGGACCTCCAGGGAACCCAAAAATACAAGCAATATCTCTTGATGAAACATATCAACGTTAGGGATTCTGGACTTCTTTTTTTTTATGTTATCCACGTGACGGTGTTGCCCCGCCAATGTAATATTAATTCCTGGCATAATCTACTTTCCCAGCTAGAATCTTCTTAGAATATTGTTTACTGGCTCTGCTTGTGCATAATTCTGTGTTTCACTGGCCACTGGTGGGCGTAGTTGTCTGGGTTAGTCAACACATTAATCACGTTTGATGTTAGTATCATCTGTGTTCTGTGAGGATGGACCCCATAAATGGCTACCTATTCTCCTGCCTGACTGTCGCACGCGAACAAGTCTGTAGGTCCTACTGTGGTAGAAATCAAGAATCATTTGCCTTTACTTTCTTGTCGTATACAAAGTTGATTTTTCCATCTACTATGCAGTACAATTAAAAGGAATTCCATTTTGAAGCAGGCTCTATAAAGAATGTTTATTTGTTTTGGAAAATTCGTCTCACGTTGGAGATAGTATGTTGCTGATGATCTTATGCATAGATACTCACAGCTGCAGCACTTGAAGATAACCTGCGTGCGTGGTAAGATCTGCTTTCAAGTGATTTGGAATGACATATTCGGACAGTGAACAGAAATCGCGCATCTGCTCATGCAGGACACCTGCCTTATTCTGAGCAGGTTACCAAACAACATGAAATGTCAGCTGCGTTGCCCATGAATTCTATTGTATAGTATGAGCTTTTTTTTACCATGTTGACCTAAAATTCGCAATGCCATTTTTAGCGTCACAGTTTGGCCTACACGCCACGCCATTTTTTGGCGTTACAGTTTGGTCTACAGTTACAGCGCCACCTGACGTCGTGAACTGGTTGCGCAAACTGCTAGTTGACATCCTTGTCACACTTATACTGGGCTATGGTGAATCTGCAGGTATCAGATCTTTGCCAATTGCTGTGTTATCATGCGCCCCATGTGCTATTGGAAACAGCTCCACGGGGTCTCTTCATCAACAGAGAGCTACATCGAGAACTGCTCTAATTTTGACCATGTCTCAATCAATAAACAATAAACTTTCTGTGAAGTTGCCAGCTCACCATTTTTTCGCTGATTGCCTCAGTTTACATCGTATACTGTCAGTAATGATCATTGGATCAAAATACGCCTTGCTGTTATAGTTGAGTAGATACACGATCGCACCTCAAAAAAAAATTCTAACAAAAGGTTTTTCAACGGTTACGGTCCAGGTGGGTGTGGTGAACAACAGAAAGAAAGCCTACCAAAATTTGAGATCCGGAATCTACATCAGATTCAAGATGGGTCATTAAAGGTTATTAAATAAAGGGGAGCAATTATTCAGTTCCCAATACTCCTTATCAGTAATTCCAATTTCAGTAATGTTATTGTTATAATCAATAAGAGGAAAAGAGCTGTTTTAAGTCCACATGTAATATACAGTGACACTAGTATAACGTCATGAGAGGAAAGGAAAACTGAGTGAACTGGAATTCCCATTGTGCATAAAGACTTTATTGTGAACTTACATCTGGCTTTAGACGTCTTGAAAGCTCACAAAATCTCATACTTTCAGCCAGATAATAAGTAATCGCAGCAGTTAAGTTGCGCAGGTACAGTGTGAAAAGAAGTGATGCGGTCAAATCAGTGATATAGTATAAAAAGTCATGTTTCAGAATAGTTTTATGACATTTTGTGAAAATAAGTGTTTCTGAAATTCTATGAAACTAATTTAAATGGTACTTTAAAATTAATTCCATTCTACAGTATAACCTGGGACTCAGATAAGAACATCTTGTAATATTCTATACCATCAGTATTGCAAGATCTTAAGGATGTGGGTTTTGTGCTCCGTTACAAAAATGATTCATTCTCTGGCGGTTTAAGAAGAAAACAGGTTCGCTCTGACTGGTACAGCTACATTGTTCTATGCATCCAATAATATGTTCGAATTCTATCCCGAAAAGCATCCATGTAGGCTAAAGTTGCTTAAGATTACATCGCAGTAATCCCATCGCCGAGACATTGCCACACAATAAGAGGCAGTTATTACGGGAAAACAACCAGGGAAATCCCATCCTTTCTGTCGTGCTCACTTTCACTTATTGTTTGAGGTTTACGTCAAAAGTCAAATTTAAGGGCGTGGTGCTATTTGTGCG
>JAWQUT010000013.1:1521288-1544626 GCA_033807755.1 Ellobium chinense | reverse complement strand
CTTTCTTTCTTTCTTTCTTTCTTTCTTTTATATATATATATATATATATATATATATATATATATACATTATGCCATTTCATGTTTCTTACTACATTTTTGGTGTTTTAGGATGACAAATTGTGATTACGATTATCTCATCAGTTCGCAATCCATACTGTAATCTTTGAATGGCAGTTAAGAAAAGTTCCGGACGTCAGAATTTGGTAGACTTTTTCCCTATCATTCACCACATCCACTGAGGCCTTAAACCATTGAGAAACCTTTTGTTACTTTTTTTTGTTTAGGTTGGGGTGTTTTGTGGGGTTTTTTTGTTTTTGTCATATATCTACCCGACTATTAGGAATAATAATAAACAATTGCTTCAACATGCATCAGTTGTTAATGGATCTTTATTAAGGTCTAGAGATTGTTAACAAGGCGATTGAATTTCATATTCTTGTCTTTGATGAGAAAGGCGCGATAACTCGGAGCAGCCTTTTATGTTGTTTGGAGAAATATTCAAACCAGTTGTGGTGTATCTGATCGTAGGCGTCATTAAATGCTTGGACTAGGCATGGAATATCAGATGTTGTAGATGCACGTGCTAGATGACCTCACCCTCAATCAATATGGATGAAGACTTTTTGACCGGATAGTTTCGCACATCGATTAACAATGTACGCAATTAAGTTTCAAGTTTGAAGTCTATGTATTTAGGCTAAAGCCAGTCATATACAATATAATGTAATATAATGTAATAAATTTAGTGTGTGCAGTGAATGTCAGTATTTTCATCTAGCCATTCGCGGTGTGCGCACCATTATTTAAGTAGCGGCGATAGTTATAAGTACGTATACCGTTTCGTTAGTAGAGTGTGTGTGTGTTTGAGTTGTCAGTGTGTACACCGGCCTATTGGCAGTGAGGGCAGGTATACTATAGAAAGTTTTCATTATGTACACCGGCCTATTGGCAGTTAGGGCAAGTATACTATAGAAAGTTTTCATTATGTACACCGGCCTATTGGCAGTTAGGGCAGGTATACTATAGACAGTTTTCATTATGTACGCCAGCCTATTAGCTTTACACTGTACGGAGTTAGTACATTCAGTGTGCACACCATCCAAAATTTTAGCATTGTACTCATACTTGACGAATATCCCTGCAAATTTGCGAGTGTTTTACCCAGTGCATTAACAAAATACCATATTTTGTACATAAAAAGCTCTGGATAATCGCAACTATTTCCATGCTTCCTAGGAGTTGTGCTTATGCGGAGTTGATTATCATAACCATAATAATAAAATATGTACTATGAGTCATAGTCATGCAGGCGATCTAGGGACAGCAGCTATTCGTTATTGATGCAAGTTTGCAGCAGATGGTGAATGTTATGCTGGATGCCATCTTTGATGTTGTGCTCTCATCACTCATGAGGAAACGGCATTGTTGTTGGGCTAGTGGTGTCACCGTGTACAGGGCACCGTCACGATTGTTATCACTTTGCACATCAGCGCCTTCATGAGAGGTCAGGGTTGCCACTCGTTTGGATTTTCCCCTCTACGGTTGGGTAAAATGGCTTTACGAAAAGGGCATTTTCTCTTACCTAGAGGAAAGTCGCTTTTCGTGAGCTGTTGGGAAAAAAATCGTGAAGTGTAGGGTTAAATGGGTAAAATGCCTGGGTTTTGTCTTTTTTTTACAATGAAGTTACAGATTTTTATTAGACTAAATTTGCTTCAACATCATGCATAGGAATATGTAGAAAATAATTACTCTCCCTGCAGGGTAAAAGCACAAGACCAGGGTGGCAGCAATGCTGCAGCTTCCGTAAAGCAAGACAATCATGTTGAGAGGTTGCGCATTAACGGTGGGGTCTTTTACATCGTATACAAATAACATTAGTACATCGGTGCTGAATGCATCCTTAGTAGCGCTCAGTATACCGAGTTAATGTAATTCTTACAATGGTGAGAGATCCCATCGTTAATGCGCTAGCTCTCAATTATCTTCGTTACTGATGTATAACGTAATATGCAAAAAAAAAAAAAACCTTTTTTTTTTTAGTTAGCACGAAAGACATAATTTCTTACTTTTGGGCGTGTGGGAGGGGGTGGGGGACGGGAGCGGTAAAGAGTGGTTCTGTTACAAGACTTTCGATTTTATCAGTACAAGTAATAGAAAAGTCTTAACAAAGTTAAACATCAGAATTTGCTTTTGACCGAATTTGTTGAATACGCCACAAGCGTCAACTCGCACGTTATCCATCACAATTTTATACAATGGCCTGTCTCGCTTTTCTTTACACAATAGCCCATCCCGATTTTCTTTTCTTCAAAAAAAAAAAAAAGATCATACAATTTTCAATGTAAGAACAAAATAAGTTGGCATGCTTAGCTGCCGTGCTCCACTTGGCACCTCATCTAGATTTATCTATTTAGTAATTTTTTAAAAAAAAACCTATTTCATGTGCGGCCAAGTGTTGTTTAAAATGTTACGTCGTGTTTCACATGTACGAACTTCGTGGAAAAAGTGTTTTGAGGGCGTAAAGTGACATATCTTCACAAAAGTGGTAAGTCGACAAGTTTTTGAACCGTGATAAAAACTGTGATGTTATCGTGAACATGAAAAGCGATATAAAATTCTGAACAAATGTATACCAAAATTTCGCGTCTGACCTAATTTGAGGATCACTAGTTTAACAAGTTTAATAAATTAAACAAGTTAAACAACAAGTTTAACAACAAATTTAACAACAAGTTTAACAATAAATGTATGTGGTACATGGGCAAAATACCATATTCAGCAGGACAGCACATGAACATTTAAAGCTTTGTAACTAGTAACTTAACACATGTTCACAACGTACTGTTATAGTTACATCTATTCACAACGTATTCGTACATTTTACGTTGAACAAGAACAGTACTATTATGTATCACTCACTTTCACTAATAATAATCATTCAGTCCTTACACTCATTCTTTTTCCTCCAATTGCTTAAAAGCTCTATACCTTTGCTGAAATTTTTGTAGCACAATTTCAATGTATTTAGCCAGTCTAATTAAAACATTCGTTTTCCTACTCTCAAACAACTCCTTTGTCTAAAACATGTTAGGTCAATACGCGCAGTATTCATCATGACCATCATTCATCGTAGCCTTTCTCGCTTTTCTTCTCTTCGAAAAGAAACACGACACATTTTTGCAACTAGAAGCAAAATATGATGAAGTTCTTATGCTTAAGCTGCCGTCCTAGACCCCAAGTCTCACCACAAGTTCAAACAAATAGTCACGATTTTGTGTATGGTCTGTCGTTGTTATTGCTGCTTCAATCGACTTGAAATTTGGCATGTGCTTTCCTTTTGTACTGAGCATGTTCCTTTATGGGCTTTGTATTCACCGATGACATTAAAGAAAGTTGGTATGAAGCGGTTTGATTCTCCGTCGTAGTTTTTACTTAATTCGGTTGTTTCGGGCGAAGCAACTGCCTGTCAAAAGTGTCTTGTCGCGCTACAGTGAATGTAGCGTCTTGGTGTGGGAGTTTCTTCATGAAATACTCTGCTGTTGCATATCGATCTAGTCTAGCGGAAAAAAAAAAGACAAACTTATGAAGAAAAAATGAGTAGACTAGGCTGATGAACTGCCTTCTTTGATATACACAGTATTGACGCAAAGCTGGTGTGGCAGCAACTCTAGTAATAGGATATAATTACTACTACAGGACACCGCAGACTAATCCGTCGTAACGCTCCGCTCCACGCTTCTTTGGTAATTGCTACATCAGATTTTAAACACATACTGTACTCAGGACACCGCATAAATTCGAAATTATTGAGTTGATTTCATGGAATTTGTATTCATGAAGTCCCACAAAATGTTGGTACGGATAAATTTAGATGTGTTTCGTTTTCTTTATACTGGCATGTCAATTGAGATCGGCTTCGTGGCAGACAGAGCTAATTCATTTTAATTTGATATATTAGACTAATATAACTCTTGAATTTGTCTTTCAGAATTGCCTGATAACAGTTTATGACGTCAGTTTTAGCCTCTCTTAATCTTTCATGTTGCAATAAACAACGAGCCTTGATCTTCACCTTGGCGATAGAATCAAGGCGAATTCGTGGCCTTGGCCTTTTGAATAAAAACGTTTCTTCAAATAAGAGAAAAAAAAAACAAGAAAAAAAACCCCAAGAATTTATGATCAAGGTAAATCGTGTTGGATTAGGCCATGCTCTACAACCCTACCTTCTGTACCTGAATAGACTCCCTTGAACGCTCGGTTTGTCAAAGTCAGAATGGGCACACATTATTTTTAATGTCACATTGAGGAGTGCGCGATAACCATCTGTTTAATATTGCCATTAAGATAGCCACAGAATATGTCTGCATGATATAAAAAGATTTAGAAGGCTTTGTCAGATGTTGATAAAGGACACGATGCATAACCATAGGCCTACAGGTAAAATTTTTCTTCAGTCAAACTTACCTTTTTTTCTTTTTCTAAAAATCTGCACGCATGTATACTTTGAAAAAATAAAAAGGGCGTAATTTATGCATTGCTAATGCGGAACATTTCAGTTAAAGCTAGTGCTCTGCTGTTGCTCAGATGTCAAACGTTAGAGACTTTTGTCATATAGCGTTGTATTATAGTCTCTTTCAGTATTAAATTATCCATAACGTTTGTATTTACGTATAAGGTGGTGTGTTGCAAATTACGTCAAATGCAAATTTCGGTACCTTACGTCAATACTTAAGGACCTAGCTATTTTATGAGGAATTATAAATTATAACGTCTCCTAAAAGTAATAAAAAGAGAATACGTTAGACCGTGTTGTTTTTAAAACCTTTCCTATGTGGAAAATGACAGCAAGACGACCTTATAGTGTTATAGAACCATTATTATGAGGATAGTTTTGATTTGTGCATACGCTTAAGTCGTGTGCTGAAGAGACAGTAGCAGAGTCGAAGATGAGTCTAAAGGTCAGTGAAGTTAGTTAGAATGGGCAGCATTCACTTTATAATTGTTGGAGTTTTGTGTTTTGGAGTAAAATAGTGGTCAAAACTCAGAACTGACATCAAACAATCATCTATTCATAGGCGCAAAACGACACATGGGACGTTAAATGATGAAAAAGTAAACCCATGTCAAGCAACGGGGCAGATCTCACCATCTGTTCATCGTTCATCGTTAGCTCCCAACTTTCATGGTCCATGCGTCGTTCATAATTCACTTTCCAATTACGAAAACATAAACTTATGTCAATTAACGGAGCAGATTCTATCACTCGTTCGTTGTTCATCATTAGCGCTCAATGTTCATCGATCATGCATCGTTCATAGTTCACCTTATTATGAAAAAGTAAATTCATGTCAGGCAATGGGGTAGGTCACATCATTCTTTCATCGTTCAGTGTTAGCGCTCAGCGCTCATGATTCATCTTTCAGTTATGGAAAATTAAACCCATGTCAAGTAACGGGGCAGATCAAATTACTCTTTCATCGTTCATCGTTGAACGTCAGCGGTCAAAGTTCATCCTTCAGTAAAGGGAAAGCTTTTGTCGTTTATGTATGAAAAAATCAGATTGTGGTCTAGTTACCTCCCTTGCAGAGCAGGCCGGCATAAATTTTTACCAGGGTTGATTTGATTCATTCGGAGCAAATCCCAGATTTTTATTTGTTAATGATTTATTAATAGTACTAATTAAATGCTTTTTTGGGTTAAATTATGACCTAGCATGTCTTACATGAGGGTAATTATTAGTCGCTCAGTGGGTTTTTTTGTGTACACATGAATTGTATTCGGTCCTACCAAAGCAAGAAGGATTTCATTGACATGGGCGTGCAGCTTGAGAACACTTCTAGATCTGCTAATAGCTTTGGAAATATAAATACGATGATACGAACCAACTTTTCTGTTGTCTAGGAAGATAGATTGGACGAATCCATCGACTTTATAAAAAAATTTCATTTCAAAGTTCGAAGAGAATGACAAGAAAAATAATGACATTCTCTTATAAAATCTCAATACTGACTTCTTTTCCTTTTCATTTGCCATCGACACTACAAATGCACAACTACGAGATTCATGCCGGAGTACAAGTACAAGGGTTGAACGATAAGACAACAAAATGTGAACGATAAATGGTGAAAACTTATACGATTAACAGGGCGTGATGGACGACTTGTGTGGAGTCTGTTTAAATGATAAACGACATTTTGTTAAACGATAAACGATGAATGGTAAACGACGTTTGTTAAACGATGAATGATAAACGACGTTTGTTAAACGATAAACGATGAATGATAAACGACGTATGTTAAACTGTAAATTAATGATGAACAATGAATGACCTATGTGCTGCATGCAAGCAGACTATGTGAGCGAAATAACTTAATCCGCCCTGCTTCCATTTTCGTCCATCCCTCTCTGTAACTATTGATGATTAAAACGGAATTTTTCCTTTTCCTTTTCATTTCTTGTTCGTTTCTTCTATCTGTAACACGCATACTGTTAATAATACTATACCCAAACTCTCCGTGGCGCCCACGCTTCCCCAGCTCTGATCTCCAGTTTTCATCATAAAATTTTAATCATAAAATAATATGAAATTGAACGTGGGTTGAGCTTTAGGATTCACTTCTTTTGTGAAAAAAATATGTCTTTTTAAGCGTTGCAAAGATTGCTTGCAAGTCCGTTATTCGTTAAACCATGTGCATGTCGAATACGACATCACGAATACTACAGAAACGGCACCACAGGTCTTATAGAAGGATAAATTAAATATGCATGGTCTAATGCAGTATTACAATCAAGTCGCTTATTGAAAAGACAACACAGTCGACGGTGAGCGAGGAGGTCAGTTGGTTAAGGATGACAACATTTACATTGTTATTGTTGATGCTTGGAGTTTTCGAGCAAAATTGTAGTTGAAACTCCATATTTGATTACAACTGAGATCAAATATTCACTTATTCAAGGGCACAACCCTGAAAGCAAACTTTGTAATGAGATAGTTTCATTCGTCTGTTTTCTTTGTCGTCGTCTTCTTTCTGATGCACGCTTCCTATTTATAAAACACTCAAACTCTTCGTGACGCCCACGCAACCTCATTTCCAATCCTCAGTTCTCACAATATAATCTTAGATGATTAAAATGGCGTGAAACGGAAGTTGGGGTTTTAGAATTGTTTTCATAATGTGTAATTTGTTTTACTATCTTTCCCTTTCTGTCTTTTCTTGCCCTTTCTGTCAATCAGACCAGCACAGTGAAACAATGTATAAATACTCACGCATACACAGATGCATGCACTTTAAAGCGCTCACTCTTCTTCCTGGCTTGAGTTCTCCCAAGAGAGTTACAGTATATTTAAGCATGAATATTAGTCTCAGCGTGAGGTGAAGATCAGAAATTTTGCTTAATGTGCCAAACCAGCTGATGTTCTAAATCGGCCGAACGAACCTCGTCGGGGACTGTTTTAGTTTTTTTTTTTTGTAATGAACAAAACGGCTTGTATTAGATTCTAATAGGCCTACATCAGTGAGCGCAAATTACAGATACTGGGGCTGCCGGCTGTTATAAATAACCGGCATTCACACTTAACATTATTTTGTATTATGTTTGACATTAATTTCTAAATCTGTCATTTTGTTTTTTGCACAGCTGGCTGTGTATTAAGCAGGAGTGGTCTTGCCTATTTTCTGTTGTTGTGTCAGTAAGGCCAACCCTTGTTTATATCTTAGCCATGGTTAGTTTACAGCCAGTGATGGATTTAGCATTGGCACGATATGCACGTGCCAAAGGCCCCCCGCTTATAGAGGGCCCCGCATCGGAGGACGAGAAAAAGCAGGGAGAGTGGTAAGGAGCCAGACAAAATGTTCATTTTATCTCTAAACCTGCTGCTATGGTACGCGTAGATTATGCTCCAAGCATGATCTTGGGTCTTCGATGAAATAGGACCCAGTTCCTTTCTCGTGCCCAAGGCCCCTAGAGGCGCTTCAGTTTACAGCTATCTTGTTATGATAGATGTATGCATCAACGACCAGTGCGTTCGTTGCAAAAAAAAAAAGAGACCGTTATTCCCATATGGCTATGAGCCCCCACAGTCATAGATAGGGATGTTTCATATTGCTTACTTAACCGAGCTTTACATAATTCTCTATACTGTAGCAGGGTGGAGGCGCAGATGCAAAAACTCATGAGACTGAAAGGTGCTAACACATTCTTGCAAATGCGGGCAAAGACACATCATTCATGTACTGATACTGATCTATCTCGCGTTGGCTTCTCAAATGGAAAGCCCTCATAAGGATAAGGATAACTTTATTTGACCACAAAGGGAAATTTGTCTTGTTACAGTGTGCTTACAAAACATAAATATCTGTGCAAACACACACACTCCTTCGCTATCACACATACACACGCACATACTTCCACACACACACACACAAGCAACCACGAACACACACAATGGGCCCATCTTAGCTGGATTTCTTCTTTAACAGGGCGGAATCGAAAAGTAGATGAGTGCGGAGGATGGTGGTGGTAATTATAATGTTTATTACTGAACTCATTACCATTAATGGTTCGCAGCCTTGATCGTTCACTGCTTTTTAATAAAACACGTGTTGATTCCTAAATGGCAAACCGTTATGAGCACTCCTTAGCGGGTTTTCTTCTTTAAAGGGGTGGAATCGAAAAGTAAATGGGGGTAGTGGGTGGTGATGGTAGTTATATGTTCATTACTGTTTTCATTAATGTCAATGTGTCAGGCGTTCATCGTTCAACGCCTTTAAATTGAGAGCATGCCCATTATTGATAGGATCTCTTACCATCGTAAAAATTACATTAATGCATTGGTGCTGAATGCACCCTTAGCAGCATTCAGCATGCAGAGTTAATGCAATTCTTACAATGGTAAGAGATCCCATCGTTAATGCGCATGTTCTCAAGTAATTCTGCCATTGCTGATCAACAAGGAAGCTGACAGAGAAGGACTGAGAGGAGTAAGGGAGTTGTATTATATTTTTCTGTCTCTGATACGAATCCACCCTCCTTCCTACTCCTCCTTTCCAGTATTTAATAATCCATCTCATTTTTTTTGTCATCTCGAGAACAGGGGGAAAAAAGTCTATATAGTCTATGCATTGAAGCATAAAATATTTATTCTTGATAATAATATAGGACTTCAATTGAAGATAATATTTTCTCGCAAAAGGGTCGTTGCGTTTCATTTTTGACACGTTAATATGGGACTTACAGGATTAATTTCTATATGTATTTATTAGCCTGTGCCTGTTATAATTTGCTGTAAAGTGCATGAATCTATAAGCTGCCAGTTTAATCACCCATGGTCCCGTTTAATGAATGGGGACAGAACTGTATTCTAGTCCTTGCATATAAAAACAAGACAGACGCACAATGATTAAATTAGCCTATGTTTTCGCGCAAAGAGATCGATGCTTCTTATTTTCTCTCACATATTAGTCTAGTTTGGTAATTATGTCTCTGCAAAACAGTTTCACACGATAAAATTACCGTATGTTTTTACACCTAAGGCTCGGCATATTTTATTTTCTCTGACATATTAGTAACGTCTCTGCTTGTATGAGCAACAGGCTAGCCCAGGAACCATGCACTGTAATGCAGAGTTTTGTACGTTAAGAGTACACTGCAAAAATAGAATGGGAGAATGAAGGTTGGGCATCATGAGGTTCAGCACCTTCTTGCCAGCATTTTGTTTTACTCACAGAAGCTTCCCATTAACTTACGCAGATAACCAGAAGCCATGTATAGAATGTGTGTAGAAGCCGCATTGCATTTTCTGAAGCGCCAAACACAATATTGTTCTCAGCCTTTGGGCCACGATAGATCTGTATCACTAAAATTTTATTAAGCCCCTAGACATCTTCAGTCCCAACTGTTTCTGTAGATTTTTCACGGACCAGAGCGCCCTAGATTTTTAGAGTTTTGTGACTGCGAATGAATGAGGAAGGGAAACTTGTATAGTCTAAGTTCAGGTGACTTATTCAGAAGATGAAATCGTCGTACATGTATGTCTTCACGCAAACGGGTGGAAGGGAGGGTGGATGAAGGGTGGGGAGGGGGTTGAGGAGGAGGAGGGGAGAACACATTACATTTCTTCGCCATATTATCAGTACAGAGATAGACCTTAGTTTAATTCAGTTTTGGGGCTAAGTTCAGTGTCTGCCCAGTACTTTAACCTGGTGACGTCGGTAGTCGTGGGTCTTCTTCCTGTTCGTGTTAAACTTCTGGGTTTCCTTGTACTTTCATTCCACTGAGCAGCTGACATGACCTTGTCCATCACACGAATGGATTCACTCCTCAACGCTTCGGGTAACAGACAAATAAATAATCCTTAATAACGATCTAAGTCAGACAGAAACTAGATTAATAATAATAATAATGGTTTAAGAGTATCCAGGCTAATGCCTGCTTACTCCATTTCGCATTATTATTATCCCAGCAAGCCTGATCTTTCCATAACTTTTTGAACTCTGTGGGGAGCATGCAATGCCGCTGTCATTAAGAGGCGCTGATCACTAGCAATTTGACATTATCTTCCACTGCCAGTAGACAGGTACTCCTTTTACACACGAAGGGACTGAGAAAAAATGTAAATGAAATGTTTTCGCAAGGCACGTACGATATATCGGGGACCGAGAATCGAACCCACGGCTCTCTGATCCTGAGTCCAACGCCGTAACCATTCGGCCACGCTGCTCCACAGCAGAGTTATAGGCAGGACCCCCTCCCCCCTCACTTCAACCTCATTATCCTTCCCCCCTCAATCTCCGCCGCCTCCCCGTCCCCAACAATGTCATGGACCAACGTTTTGTATGCATATGAAAACAGATGAATTGAGATCTGTCTGCGTTTGTTCATAGAAGCATCAGTGTTTTTAATGTGTTGCTCTGTTTTTCTCGGCACTGAAACCAAAATGACATAATATGCCACTTTGTTACTAAAAAAAACATAGCAATAGGTTTCTATCACATTTTAAGAGAATACGAACAGTTTAAGTGACACAAGTGTTCGTTCCTTTTCTGGCAGAGAGATGGGGAGGGTGTTAATTTACTGTTACATATACGTGTCTGTTCAAATGCGATGTTGTGGAAGTTATAACTGTTATCATTAGATGGGGAGAGTGAGTGAGCGAGAGAGAGAGTGTGTGAGTAAGATAATGAAAAAGAAAGTTGGTGGGAGAGTGAAACAGAGAGAAAGAGAAAGAGACAAGATATGTAAATGATAAATTTAATTTAGTAGCAGTTATGTGTATATTTATATATTTTTATTCCTTTTCATTTGTTCCTTTGTATTGATGTAACATTTCATTGTATGTGGTTGGCTTATGCCTAGATAAATAAACTTGAAACTTGAAACTTGTTAGACTGGTGCTGCTGATCAGTATTTGTTTGTTTGTTTGTTTTTGTTTTGTTTTCACCCGTGTACCATCTCTTTGGCAACACACAAACACATAAGAATATTAAATTCCCTGTCCTGGAAACAATGCGCGCTGCAACAGGCGATGCGGCTAAATTATTGATACATTGCGAAATCGCGGTGCACCTCGATAACAGCAACACAATATTTGAGAGCTTGCGCACTGGTGATGGGATCTCTTACCATCGTAAGAATTACATTAGGGGATCGGTGCGGAATGTGCCGTTAGTAGCGTTCAACATAAAGGGCCAGTGGAATTATTACGATGATAGCAGATCCAGTCGTTACTGCGCAAGCTTCCAATTATCAAGGCTACTCTTCCTGTTTTGAAGTACAGTATGACAGTCAGCTCGTTTGTCTCAAACAGAAAAATTTAAAGAACCGTATAAATGTTTCATGGCTTCTGCTCCCGGGCCGGGTTAATGATCATTGGAAATTACTCGGGAAAGTCCTCAGGGGAAATAATGATGGCGCAGCAGATAAAGGGACACTCCACGGAACTTATTTTTAGTTAGTTGCCACGAAAACAAAGCGCCACCCTCATTATGTAAGGCAGAAGTACCCTTCCGCTGGCCTGCAAGCCAAAATGTGGCCCGCCAGGGGTGTAAAACATGGCCCGCTAAGCTATCGTGTGTTTTACATCGTTGATTTTGTGTAGAGTCATGCACAATGAAGAACCGTGCAGCCATATCTTATATATTATCCTCACTATACAAAATTATGCCTTTATCTAACAAGATAGGGTTTCCCTATGCAGAATGTTGGTGATCTGTGGCGGATGCATAATCCATACGTATTGCGTTAACTGCGATGAACACTGCACTGTTAATGTTTTGCGAGTTTCCCGTGGTTACCGCCGTGCGTTAACTAACGTAAGCATTATGCATACGGCCACTTCCATTGCATGTATTTTTTTTTTTTAATTGTTGTTTCATTCGAACCGTCTTACTTAGAACCGATTTGGCATAATGGCAAATGCACGGGAAAATGGAAGAAACTGCGATAGACAGGGGCTGTGTTCATCCAGTGACCTATTATGTAACACAAAAAGAAATGACAGTGTTCTGACATCTGAAAACAAATATGTTGCAATTTAGTGGAATTATCGACTTTACTTGTCTACGTCAAAACAATATATTACTTAATCCTTGCAAAGGTTCACTTCACAATAACTTCTGCATAACCGGTTGTTTGAGTAACTGAGAGGACAGGCTTCTTCGTGGAATGGACACAAAGCCATTTTTATCTTTTATGTTTCTATGATTGAGAATGCACTTTTGCCTTTGAATATGGTCGTATATCTGTGTGTGTCTGGAAATGAGAAATAAATATATTCGCAATTTGTAGAATGTTCACGGGGAGAATAGTGACACCGAGAGCAATGACAGAGAGAAATTTAACACTGATTTACTTTTTTTTTTAACAGCTTGGCTTCTTTGCACTTGATGACTAAACTGGCGTGTAGACCGTCATCTTAATTTTTCATATTCAGCAAACTCGGCCGAGCTTGTCAAATGCGTATTCCGTTTCGAGTCAGTCATGAACAAAGATTCTGTACTCTAGCAAGCTGTAATGTAGGTTTAGGTAGAGCGCTGGGACTCTTAAAAAAATTGTAAGCTTTCATCTTTTTCTTTTATATGACATGTTTCCAAAGACGAATGCCTCACTGAGTGAAAAACTTAGTGTCTAGAACTAGAGAAAAATGTACTATGCTTTAGGAATTTATCTCGGTTTTGGCTAGAACTATGTTTTTATGTCTTTTGGCTGTTGAGTGTTGTTGGCAAGAGTGTGCTAAAGAAGTAGGGTCATGCTGGTATGGAACAGCCAAAAAAATAAGGACATTTTTCCTTAATATCACCCAAATTCAAAATTTCCATCGTCTTGCCATGCTCTAAGAAGGTTTAACCTGTATGGCACATAACTGCCTGCAAAATTAGTAGGGGCCAAAACTAGTGGAGAGGAAAGGTTTGGTTATGGTAAGGGAAAAAGAAGAAAGCTGAATGAGCTATAAAAAGCTCTACTATAGCAGAAAGCGATAAGAAAACTTATCACATGATATTTCTCCTTTGCAGATTACCATCATGTCGATGCGCATGCTCCACCTCCAGAACGAGACTAATGCCTCGTGCCCTGACCTCCGGGGTCAGAACTACCGTGCCAGCTTCCACACCCACTCTGCGGCCAAGGGCCCCCGGAAGAAGATCTATCACGGCCATCTAGATGGGAAGGGGCCCCGGAAAGGGGAGCACGCGGTGGTTAAGGTATGCTGTCACTGTTAACACACCACAAATGGAAATATTCTAGTATACTTACGTATGTTTTGCCAAAGTTAGTGTTAGTATAAAGTTGCAGTTTTCGTAATTTTTTTTTCTCAGAACGTTCGAAACTAACACTACAACTCTGTTAATGAGCGCAGACATTTTTATTTTAGCCAATAACATATCACACTAATTCAGAACCAAATGCTCAATTTTAAGGGAACTAGAATAGACCAGATTGGCCCGTGCTACAAAAGACACAAAGACTAAGTCCGGTTTTGGCAAAGCTACAACATGCTAGAAGATCTGCTGTAACACTAAAAATTTTTATAACCGAAACACTAAGGCTTAAAGTGAAAGGGTTTATACATGCGAAACGGCCATCGAGGATAAGGGGGTCATTAGACTCAGATTTGAAAGATAGAGTGCAAAGTCGTCGTCCATTCTGTGATGAAAAGACAGACCAGGAAAGTTGAACGAATAGAATACAGTTTACTATGACCACTCCCATCAGATGGGTCCTGTCTCAAATGGCGATTTATAGGTCCTTGGTACCTTACATAGGTCCTTGGTACCTTACATTATCATACTATGTGTCTAAATTTGATCATACTAAAGCTTTCATTCTATGGTTCATTGTTTTCAGGTATTCTGCGACGCCTTTGATACAGAATCAGCTTAGTATGTTACACTGACATAATGTTTGTCGAAGTTTGATCTTCGACCCTTCTGTTCTTTGTTTCCAGGATTCCGCGACGCCACTGGTACAGAATCGGCTTAGTATCATACTCTAGCATTGTCTTCGTCGAAGTTTGATCATACTAAAGCTCCCACCCTCCGGGTCTTTGTTTTCAGGTATTCCGCGACGCCCCTGGCACAGAACCAATGTGTGATGCAGAGATAGACAAACACAAACTGGCCCGTAGGTTGGCCAAAAAGTTCAACAAGATGGTGCCAGACGAGCATTACAAGATCAACTTTACTCTGCCTCTTAAGTCCACTGTGGAGAGACTAGGGGTGGGCTGTTATTTGACCAGGCACAAGACGCGACATATGGACAAGAAGGAGTGGGTTCTTATAGAGGAAAATCTCGTCAGACAGGTCAGAAATACTTACTGATGATATTGGTAGCAGTGGTGGTTAGTGGTCAGCTATTTTGTTGTGATGGGGTTGTGGTTGTTTCTACCAGTGTTGTTGTCGCACATGTTGTAGTTGTTGTTGTTGTTGGTGGTGTTCTTGTTGTAGTTGTAGAGAGGGACATTATCAGACAGCTTATGGACATTTAACGATGGTAATATTGGGGGTCAGTGTTGGCTGTTGTGTCATGATGTTGTTGTGGTTGTTGTTACCGTTGCTGTTATCGTCGTCGTCGTCGTCATTGTTGTTATTGATGTTGTATTTTTGTTGCAAGCATAATGAGTGGGTTAAGAGGAGAACCTCGCCAGGTCAGGAATACTTACTGATGGCAGTGGTGGTGGTGATGGTGATGGTGTTTATGGTAGCTGTTGGCTTTTGTGTTGTTGTTGTTGTTGTTGTTGTTGTTGCTGTTGTTATTATTGTTGTTGTTGTTGTTATTATTATTATTGTGTGGAGAAATGGAGTTGCGTCGCCTAGATAGTAATAATAATACAGTAGGAATAATGCAAGAATAATAATCATGCAGTTTTTAAGTCTCGTGTCCGCTGAAGAAAATATTATTACCACAACAGACCAAACCACTTTAAGACTTTCTGAGCTCCCTGGGGTGCATACAGTCCAGTGCCATTTTATAGGTGCTGACTGACAACTCATTCCGACAATACCCCCCACTGTCTAGAGCTCGATATCTTAACTTGACAGACTGATGAATGAAATGCAGTTTCAAGGTATTTACAACATGATCATGGCAGTCTTCGAACCCACGACCTTTATATCTTAAGTCCAAGGCCGTGACCACTTGGTTTTGCTGTTCCAGCTGAAAAACACCTGGAACCACAGACCCACACTGGTGGCAGTATCGATGTATGAAGATATTAAAAATGTGTGGACTTAGATCAGCTTTTAGCCGTGGAATTATTCGACCCCCCTCTACCACACAACAGCTGGCTGCCATCTGCCTCTTATGCTTCCCTCTCTTTCTCTCTCTCTCTCTCTCTGTGCCTCTTCCTCTTTCTCGCTCTCCCTCTCCCACTCTACCTCTTTGATCGTGGGCATTATGTTGCCGCCGCACAAATCCCACTGCTAATGCGGGTCTCTGGATGACAAGGTTTTGAAGCTTGGATGTTTTCGTTTTGTAGTCATTGCTGCTGCTGTCGGATGTGAGCCCAGAGTCAAGCCTTCATTTTATTTTTGCAGTTCGAGAACGGTTTATGCTAGTGCTGGCGGTAGTCAGTGCAGAACGTCAGTGCAGACTGTAAGGACTGGGCGTTTTAGATTTGATAACTTTATGTTTAAAAAAACGATCCATTTGTCGCTATAGTTACCTAATTGCGTGCTTAAAATACTTGAATGCTTAGATCTAAGGCGTGTTGTTCATAAAAAACTGTTGACACGAGCGAAATCTCGGATGGATATCAGAGAAAGCTACTTATGTGGGTCATTGTTTTACGTCCCTAATTTCCTGATATAATATGACACTGAATCCGAAGAGAAAAGAAGCATTCACAGCTGAGAAATAACGAGAAGAAGCAAGTGCACTTTTAATCAGACGTGAGTTAAGTCTTTATTTTGGGTCAGTTAAGAAAGCCCTCTCTACCAGTTGATTCATTTCTGCAAAACAAGCTTAGGTATACCTATTACTTGCATTAGTAAAGAAGAAAATCCAGTGATAAGCTAAAAAAAAAATATATATATATCACGATCTATTTTAGTCAGTGTCTCATAACTCGGTCTTTTGGACTTGCTTCTTTTAGCCAGTTCACGGCCGTTCACCCGAGATGCTTTTCTTTCCTCTATTTCTTGTTTGCCTGTCATCCTTCCTTCCAGACTCCCCCGTGCCTTCGTTCTTGATCGCCTTACTATCGGAAATCAATGTCCGCAGACGTCGCTCTCATGCGGGGGACAATATGACTCCTCTGTTCTGGAGTAATCTCACTGCATTCTTTAATTTCCGTACCTCCTTTGATCCGGCCTCCCTGGTTTTCACTCACCAATACACATTTATTCATCATCACTATGAGTGTGAGCAGCTTACAAACTACTGGAGTCCTGGTGTTAACATTATTCAATACGAATTTGCCTTCCGTAAAGAGAAAAACAAAACCACCTTAGTTTACGCTGTAAGGCCATTCTTTTTAGGCTGCAGGAGCCAAACTGTTAAAGCCTCTTTGGGACATTTAATAAAAATTTCTCCGTGAACCACAGGGGCCAAGGCTTGTCTGCAGGTCTGGTACCACCACTGTGCTCAAATTATATGCTGTTTACAGTGAGGGTCCTTCATATAGATTTTTAACAATTTTGAATTACATGAAAAGAGGTTAAAAATTTGGCCTTCTTTTTCAGATCACAGGCCCGCACAAAATGAAATCCGCTGAAGCCATTGGGAAACACTACCTCCAGCAATTATTTTTTTTACAAATTCAAGACTGCACTTCACCACTTGTGCTGTGTGGTTTCATGTTAAATGATTATTTTTACACAACTTTTTTTATACTCTGCTACTATCGACTCTGATTAGTCCATTTTTTTTAAAACCAAGTAGGCTCCTGTAACCTTTACAAAGCCATATAGTGGTATACATCTCATTTATAACACATGCAGTATCAGTATTGTCTTCACTCAGTTTAAGATCTTATAAACTGTATTATTATATAACCGGGTGGAAAGGCATGTAGTATTCTCTAATCACTATCATTAAGGGGAAGAAATGTG
Source organism: Ellobium chinense (assembly GCA_033807755.1). Classification (NCBI taxonomy): domain Eukaryota; kingdom Metazoa; phylum Mollusca; class Gastropoda; order Ellobiida; family Ellobiidae; genus Ellobium; species Ellobium chinense. The sequence continues at coordinate 1,527,078 of JAWQUT010000013.1, read as the reverse complement.
AGCTCAGTCTGATTTTTTTTTTGTTTGTTTGTGATGTTGCATATTTTCTTGGGAAGTGTGCCATTAGGAATTGAACCTAATGACTGTGAAAAATCAATTTTTAGAAGAAATGCAGAAAAAACCTAGCTAGAAACTTTCCTGTTTCTACAGAGGATCGAATCCAGAGTTTCTAAGCTTGCAGGTCTGAACGTGCTACCATTGCACCATAGGAACATTAACTTCACAGCACTTTAATTCTTAAATACCTACTGCCTGAATCGGTCTCTTTCACATGTGGGCTTAGAGACCGTTATACACTTCCTTACCGCTCGCATAATTATAGACTTTGCCATATCCCAGGTCTGAAACCAGTAATCACTATCATTATCATCCATAAAGTATCAACTGATCTCGATTTGTTGCGACGTGCAGACGCTTTTCCATTAACATTCCATTCAGTTCATGCAGCCCGTTCCAAATTAGATAAGTTTCCTTGCTCTTCCCCATCTTCAGCCCCCTCCCCATGACAGACAGACAGACAGACGGACGGACGGACAGACGGACAGATTGATAGACACGCACACAAACAAACAAATTGCGAAACGCCCGTTTTTGTACCAAGTCGAGATTTCACATTAGATGATCACTGATCGAACATGACAGGAGGGTCAAGCCATGACCACTCTTCAGTAATGGTGCCCGGATGTGACAAGAGTATGAGTAGTGTTATTTAGCTGCAATACTCTGGGTAACTTCAGTATAGAGCCGGCCAGTGGCAATAAGTTAAGTAATGAAAGTCACAGTTCGTAGGATAACTGGTTGGAATAGATCATTTCAGCATTAGTGTTATCATAGAATGGTGAATTCGTTTTCACAACCACAAAATGAATCTTGTGGTCAGCGTGGACCCCATCGTTGCTATATACCATCTGTAGCAAGCGCAACCACTTCCACTGCTTCCCATATCCTTCACAAACACGTCAAATCAATGCAAAGTGCTACCGCCACATAGCATTATTCAGTTGCAATGGCTTTTCGGGCCCTCATAAATGCGAGTGTTTCTTGTCAGGAAAATCACCGAATGGATGGCCCGCCCCTCAGGAAAAGACATTTTTCATATGCACATATGGTATCCTATCCACTTTTAGCGCTGCTTTGAGGTGACGGGATGAGTGTTCAATGTGTCACTGAGGAAGGAGTTTGGGCAGGTTTACAGCAAACAACGGTTAAGCTGAAAGTATCGCCAAAACCAAAGAATACTAGGAGCCCCATTTATGTTCCTCTTTTTAGGCTTCTCCATCTAAACCGAAACTCTGTTTAAGCTGAACAAAATGTTCCCCATAATGTTCCCCGGGTTCGTTTTTAGCCTTATCTGCTGTGTGTGTGTGTGTGTGTGTGTGTGTGTGTGTGTGTGTGTGTGTGTGTGTGTGTGTGTGAGAGAGAGAGAGAGAGAGAGAGAGAGAGAGAGAGAGTGTGTGTGTGTGTCTGTTTGTGTGTGATATTTGTTTTGTGAGATCCTCATCTCATAATGTAGTGTATTTGGTTATTTTGCAGTTATCAATTATTCTTTCGAAAAATACTGATCTTGCCAGAGTTCACATGGAAATGAAATCATGAACCCTGTTCCCTATTACATTGTTCTCCAAGCTCATCATAATCAGTTTTTACCAAGACTACTGAAGGCGTTTTCCCGTGACCTCATGACGCCTTCCGTTCCCCTTTGACTTTCCATCAGTCACGTGTACCGCCTCTAGACTCACTGTTGATGTCCCCCAGGGTCTTCTGTCTCCAGCACCTTTTCCTTTCAACTCTGGCTTTGCCTTCGCCCCAAGAGTAAGCCTGTAGATAAAACCCCACGTCAGTCCTGACCGATTTCTATCATGTGGACTGCATCGTAATTTCCAGTTACGTCCTGGCAACTGATAGCTCCCCCTCTCTCTCTNTCTCTCTCTCTCTCTCTCTCTCTCTCTCTCTCTCTCTCTCTCTCTCTCTATCTCTCTCTCTCTCTCTCTCTCTCCCCTTCTCTCCCACTCTCTCTCTGGGACCAGCGGCTCATAACACCAAAGTTATGATAATTCCGTGAAATGTGATCAGTTAGTGACTGCGGCAAGAAAACAAAGCCATAACTAGTCTATATAATAATAATATATTACAGAATAGTAATCCGCATGGCCTCGACTTTAAAGCACTCGGAGAAAGTCGCGATCTTGTTGCACTGCTCTGGTCCCGAAGTCCGTTCTGATTTCATTTTGTTTGGTGTACAGTACAATACACCTTGGACTGCTCACACGCTGGAATTTATGGACTGGTCCCTTGAAAGTCGAGCTCTTATCGCCCTGAGTGCAGTGTTAGCCACCCTTCATCTCCAGTGACTGTATGCATAATCCTTGCGATAATTACCGCACTGCGATAACCACGGGAATTCCTCAGAACATCAGTTGTGCTCACAGTAATCAATTCGGTGCGCAAATTAACACAGGGATTATGCATACGGCCACAGGCTCGTAACTACTACCTTCTCCGCTCCCGTTCCTTGCAAAACCATCGTATTGGGCCTCCTTTCCCATGTTTCAACCCTTTTCCTTTTTTTCCTCCTTACCCTGTTTATCCCTTCTTTCATTTTGAAGGACCTGATCCTCTGGTCCTTTCTCGCATTATGGGGGCTGTGGGGGGTGCCGGTTACGGTCCTTTTATTTTCATCTATCAGTGAACAACATCATTGGCTGAATGCATAATCCATACGTTAATTAACGTATTGCGTTAACCACGGTGAACACTACTAATGTTTTGGGCGTTTCCCGTGGTTACCGCAGTGCGTTAACTAACGTACGGCTTATGCATACGGCCACAGTTTCTGTATGTTTGGAAGAAAAAGTGCGCGATGTTTCGACTACAGAGCTTATTCGAATGTCACGGAATCTGTCGTTTATCAACATAACGCGAAAGTATTCAGCATTGGTAAACATAATATTATAATATATATACAGTGAAAAAAAAAAAGAATTTCGTATCATACAATATTTTCCTTATTCTGAAAACTGCGCCGTCCGATCGTTATCGTCGAAAGGCAAGGCCTGCCTACAAATGGCTGTGGACACTGCTGGACTCAGATGGATTTACTTTCACATTTCAAATACAGTTCTTGGTGTTTTATATCATTTTTCTTTCCCGTAACATTTGGAGGGACGGCAGCTACCTAGTCTATATGTAAAGCTTCTATACAGTTTGACATGTTTTACTCGAGAAATTCGGAAAAATATTGTACTGATGTGAAGCATGGGAGTGAGTTCAAATGGGTGAAGAGTCTCATAATGCCTCTAATTTCATACCCTGAACGGGCCTTTAATATTGGTTTATCTGCCCTGCACTTTTATTCAGCAGGCGGTGACAACAGAACAGACCATTATTGGAGTTTCTCAGGGGACTGAACAGGATGAAGCTGCAGTGCTAAGGAAATAATGATTGTGTTTAGGGTCTGAGGTCTGTATTATGGCAATGGCAGGGTCGGTCATGTTGGGCTGGGAATATCACCATGTTGGGGAAGCCTAGCATTGGTCGCCGTAGTGGAAGAGTGCACCATCCCACATTTGCCGTGTTTTGAGATATTGAGGGATGAAGTTTATTATGCCATTGAGTTATAAAGACTTGTAAAGAGAAAATTTGGTGTTAGAAGTCCCCACAGCACAGGCCAAAAATAGCTATTTAACCGATATTTGTAGCAAGATTGAGTCAGTATCTATTTATCGAACCATTTGCCTCCAAAATCACAAAAATGTGCGAAGGTCCAGTCCTTGCTCTACGGCAACCAATTAGAGAAGATCCAGAGAAGATTAGTGAAGATCCAGGGCGTTCGAAGCAGTGCTGCAGTGGCTGGCTGTTGTATCGGATAAGGGGGGAGGGATAGCTATTCATTTCCCTGACCTATCTGCACCGACTAGACTATAAAGAGCAGTTATGGTCATGGTTCGCCAAAGGGTCAACGCGGCGCGGTGACTGGTAGGGGGGGGGGAGGTGCTGTTTGGTAAACAGTGGAGCATCCAGTCAATCAGTGACTGGTGTGTACACCTCACAGACATGCCCAATCTTGGTAAAAACCCCAAAGTGATAAAGACGACGCTATACTATATCATGGAGAACTGGATGATAGATCCAAGTTTATCACCGCCTACAGCGCTTTGATAAAAGCTGGTAAAGTGTGTCTCTCAGGTTTGAGGACTAGATTATTTTTTTTGTCAAATAATTGTCTTGCGGAAGCCAAAATCTTTCGGACTTGCTAGGTAAATCCATGATTAGACCAGACCAAATATATAAAGAAAGAGACTTTCAAACAGTTTTTTAGGTCACAAGAGTCAAAACATTTTGGTTTGAGCCAAAATGTTTGACATAACTGGATTTGGAATAAAAACTAACAAAATGTACTAGGTTTTAAGAGATGACTGGAGCAAAACAAACGAAATATATTAGCTTTTTTTTGCAAAGTCTTATAAAACAGGGGTTGGATGACTCAGTGAGAGATGATAGCTTTGTACCTGGCATAATTTGTGTCATCAACACCGCTGATGTTATCTGTGACAATGAGCTGTGCTTGGGACTCAGGTTCACTTTGTCGATATAATATTTCATTACAACAGGCTCATAAATTATTTATAAAAGATAAAGTGGGTGTTTTATGCAGGATTGACACCGCCCCTTATTTTAGCAGTGTAACTTAGCCAGTCCAAGTGCAGGTATTTGGACAGAGTAACCAGAAAGGTAATACTGTAGAACTCTGTTAATACAACCACTGCTTAGCACGCTCCCATTTAACAGTCCCAGCTGCTATGATCCTTATCTGAAAGCACACTGGATAACACAGAACTACTACTCATAATACATCCTCAAAAGTTTGGTCCGAAAGATCGGTGTTTTACTCGTGTCAGAGTTCCACTGTAATTGGTGAACCTAGAACAGCCTCCAGCCATAGGTCTGCTCTGGAAGAAATGAGGACACCCCATCACTCACCAACTTTCCCATTCTTTCTCTCTTTTGTTCTCTTTCGTTCATTCTTCCATTTTTTTCCTGGATCAGTCGAAGTCTTCTATTTCCCTTTTTTTCCCCTTCAAATTCTGCTTTGATTTCATCTAGTCTGACCTGTGTTAGCCATGAATCTCGGACAATAAAAGTCTCCAGGCTCTTTGTTAATCTGTGTCTCCTGAAAATGAATTTACTTCGCATTTGTCTATAACCGGATTAGTGGCCACATCGAAATTCCTGGTAAAGAAAGCTCTAAATTTCCGCAACATCTCATCACCCCACTTGAGATAAGAGGTCTGACTTAAAGCTGTAACCATCTTCAGAAGACGACGTGTCTCTAGTGATAGTGAGTGTTGGTTGGGATTCAAGATTACCTTATTGACATTGGCTTTCATCACAATTATCTCATAAAGTATATATGTAAGATAAAGTGGATGGTTTATGTAGTTTGACTCGCTCATATTAAAAACAGAATAACAGGGAAGTAATACACAACCACATCCACTGTTGCTGCAGCGAGGCCGTGTGGTTTATGAGTGGTAATGAGAAACTGCAGACTGTCTAGTCTTAGAATTGTGTGTTCGACTGATGGGTCGGGCAGTTTGCATTGTGGTGTCTTTGAAAAAAAACACCTCACTCCCCTTTTCCCACTTTACTCAGATGTAAATGAATACCCGCCTTTCAAGATGGGGGGACCAGAGCGCTGCACCGCGGCCGAGCCGCAATGACTTTGTTTTGTATTTCATTATACTGTTATGTATTTACAAGCCTGTTGTGGACTGTTCTATATGTTTGTAT